>SJYV01047686.1:0-45445 GCA_006410875.1 Neotragus pygmaeus | reverse complement strand
CAAAGGAGAAAAGGAAAGATATAAGCATCTGAATGCAGAGTTCCAAAGAATAGCAAGGAGAGATAAGAAAGCCTTCTTGAGTGATCAGTGCAAAGAAATAGAGGAAAACAACAGAATGGGAAAGACTAGAGATCTCTTCAAGAAAATTAGAGATACCAAGGGAACATTTCATGCAAAGATGGGCTCGATAAAGGACAGAAATGGTATGGACCTAACAGAAGCAGAAGATATTAAGAAGAGGTGGCAAGAAGACATGGAAGAACTGTACAAAAAAGATCTTCATGACCCAGATAATCATGATGATGTGATCACTCATCTAGAGCCAGACATCTTGGAATGTGAAGTCAAGTGGGCCATAGAAAGCATCACTACAAAGAAAGCTAGTGGAGGTGATGGAATTCCAGTTGAGCTCTTTCAAATCTTGAAAGATGATGCTGTGAAAGTGTTGCATTCAATATGCCAGCAAATTTGGAAAACTCAGCAGTGGCCACAGGACTGGAAAAGGTCAGTGTTCATTCCAATTCCAAACAAAGGCAATGCCAAAGAATGCTCAAACTATTACACATACACAATACATAGTCACTAATTAGTTGAGAGGTTAAGGCATTATGTGTATACATATATATCCTCTTTCTTTTGTCTGTATGATATCATTTCTAGTGTTCTTCCCAACTTCTGAGTTTGGCACAAATCCATCAACTTTCTAAGACAACAGTAATAAATTATTTCTAACAAAACTCAAAAAGGAATAAAAAGACATAGTATTTTAGCTCAAAAAGGCACAAGGATTATTCAGGTTGTCATGTAAATAATTGACTCTGCACAGCTCTTCTACACTGCTGCTGCTAAGCCGCTTCAGTCATGTCCAACTCTATGCGACCCCATTGACGACAGCCCACCAGGCTCACCCGTCTCTGGGACTCTCCAGGCAAGAACACTGGAGTGGGTTGCCATTTCCTTCTCCAATGCAAGAAAGTGGAAAGTGAAAGTGAAGTCACTCAGTCGTGTCCGACCCTCAGCAGCTGCATGGACTGCAGCCTTCCAGGCTCCTTCGTCCATGGGATTTTCCAGGCAAGAGTACTGGAGTAGGGTGCCATTGCCTTCTCTGCTAGCCAAGATAAATTCTTTATATTTGCTTGCCCAATGTACCTGTTAGCGGCTGCATCATATCCTTCCAAAATTCACATGTTGAAACTCTAATCACTAGTACTTCAGTGATTACTTGGATACAGGGTAATTTTAAAGAGGCAATTTTACAGTGAGGCCACGAGAATGGATCCTAACCCAATCTGACTGGTGTCCTTATAAGAAGAGAAAATGTAGACACACAGAGAGACACCAGGGATACACATATACAGAGGAAAGAGCATTTGAGCCTAGTGAGAGGATGACTATCTACAAGCCAAAGAAAGTGGCCTCAGGAGAAACCAAACCTATGGACACTTTGATTTTGGATTTCTACCCTGCAGAAATATGAGAAAATAAATTTATGCTGTTTAAGCTATCCAGTCTATGGTATTTTCTTATGACACAACCCATTCTAAGAACACCAACAGAACAGGGGAATAAAAAGGTAGAAACTGGTGGGCCTGAAACTATATATCTTGGGAAGAATGAGGGATGTGTTGATATAGAGCTAGGATTGGAGAGTCTAAGGATGGAAATGTCATTAAATCACCAATTTAAATTATCCTCCTCCTGCCTGCATGGTGCCCACAATTCTCTTCTGTCTGTTATACCTTTCCCACATTATCAATCGTCTTCCAACATACTATACATTATTTTCAACTTGATTATCTTCCCACTCTGAACAACAGGGAAGGTCTGGATTCTAGTTTACTTTCTTGTCTAATTTCTTTTTCAATGGTATGCATTCAGCCCCTAGAAAATTGCCTGTCATTTAACAGAAGATAAAAATAATGATCAGTTCAGTTCAGTCGCTCAGTCATCTCCGACTCTTCGCAACCCCATGAATCTCAGCACGCTAGGCCTTCCTGTCCATCATTATCTCCCGGAGTTCACTCAGACTTACATCCATCGAGTCAGTGATGCCATCCCGCCATCTCATCCTCTGTCGTCCACTTCTCCTCCTGCCCCCAATCCTTCCCAGCATCAGAGTCTTTTCCAATGAGTCAACTCTTCACATGAGGTGGCCAAAGTACCAGAGTTTCAGCTTTAGAATCACTCCTTCCAAAGAAATCCTAGGGCTGATCTCCTTCAGAATGGACTGGTTGGATCTCCTTGCAGTCCAAGGGACTCTCAAGAGTCTTCTTCAACACCACAGTTCAAAAGCATCAATTCTTCGGTGCTCAGCCTTCTTCACAGTCCAACTCTCACATCCATACATGACCACAGGAAAAACCATAGCCTTGACTAGACGGACCTTAGTTGGCAAAGTAATGTCTCTGCTTTTGAATATACTATCTAGGTTGGTCATAACTTTTCTTCCAAGGACTAAGCGTCTTCTAATTTCATGGCTGCAGTCACCATCTGCAGTGATTTTTGGAGCCCAAAAATATAAAGTCTGACACTGTTTCCAATGTTTCCCCATCTATTTCCCATGAAGTGATGGGACCAGATGCCATGATCTTCGTTTTCTGAATGTTGAGCTTTAAGCCAACTTTTTCACTCTCCTCTTTCACTTTCATCAAGAGGCTTTTTAGCTCCTCTTCACTTTCTGCCATAAGGGTGGTGTCATCTGCATATCTGAGGTTATTGATATTTCTCCCGGCAATCTTGATTCCAGCTTGTGTTTCTTCCAGTCCAGCATTTCTCATGATGTACTCTGCATAGAAGTTAAATAAGCAGGGTGACAATATACAGCCTTGACGTACTCCTTTTCCTATTTGGAACCAGTCTGTTGTTCCATGTCCAGTTCTAACTGTTGTTTCCTGACCTACATACAGATTTCTCAAGAGGCAGGTCAGGTGGTCTGGTATTCCCATCTCTTTCAGAATTTTCCACAGTTTATTGTGATCCACACAGTCAAAGGCTTTGGCATAGTCAAGAAAGCAGAAATAGATGTTTTTCTGGAACTCTCTTGCTTTTTCCATGATCCAGTGGATGTTGGCAATTTAATCTCTGGTTCCTCTGCCTTTTCGAAAACCAGCTTGAACATCAGGGAGTTCACGGTTCACGTATTGCTGAAGCCTGGCTTGGAGAATTTTGAGCATTACTTTACTAGCATGGAGATGAGTGCAATTGTGCAGTAGTTGGAGCATTCTTTGGTATTGCCTTTCTTTGGGATTTGAATGAAAATAGACCTTTTCCAGTCCTGGGCCACTGCTGAGTTTTCCAAATTTACTGGCATATTGAATGCAGCACTTTCACAGCATCATCTTTCAAGATTTGAAAGAGCTCAACTGGAATTCCATCACCTCCGCTAACTTTGTTCATAGTGATGCTTTCTAATGATAATAATGAACAAATGAGTGAGTCCATAGAGAACAGACAACTACATGGGTGCCCATAAAAGTAAAAAAAAAAAAAAAAAAGGAATGAGTGGGAGAATTTGGAAGAGACCCCTTCCACTCAGCCAAATTAGAATTAATATTGACTATAACAGAAAGTAAATTGTTCTGAAGTAAAAAAAATCTGCTAAATCTTTCTACTGGTTAGTTAGCAGAAAGAAATTTTACCTTAACTCTTTCTGATGTTCAGGACTTATAGGGGAGTTTGTCTCAGAATAATTAAAAAGAGGATACAAAACATAGAAAATGAAGTCAATATTATATCCACTGAAACTTTTTACAAGTTAATTTTGCAAACCTCTGAATTTTAATATTGAAAATCTAAACAATGCTCAAGTGAAATACTCATTTCCAAAATGTAATCCAGTTAAGAACACAAAAAAATACAAACATGAAATCAAGAGAGCCTGACCAAAGTAATTAGCCCATTACTAGAGAAGACAATGGCATCCCACCCTGGTACTCTTGCCAGGAAAACCCCATGGTTGGAGGAGCCTGGTAGGCTGCAGTCCATGGGTTCACTAAGAGTCGGACACAACTGAGCGACTTCACTTTCACTTTTTAGTTTCATGCATTGAAGAAGGAAATGGCAACCCACTCCAGTGTTCTTGCCTGGAAAATCCCAGGGTCAGGGGAGCCTGGTGGGCTGCCATCTATGGGGTCACACAGAGTCGTACACGACTGAAGCGACTTAGCAGTAGCAGCAGCAGAGATTACAATGCTGTTTGTAAGACATGTAAAATTTCAGAGATTGTCACTGAAGTGAGACGGTATGTTCAGTGCCATCAGAGAAGTCAGAGCTAAGGTATTTCTTTACACTAGCAAAGATGAAGAGGTACTGGGACAGTCAGTGTAGAACAGACATGGGTTATATAGAGCAAGCGTATTGAAGCACTTTTTTAATTGGAGAGCAGAGGTATAAAATGCTGGATAATAACTAGCCAGTTTATGAAAGATACTGGCTTTCACAGTAAAGAATAGGAATAATTGTAGACTATCATTTAAGGAATGCCAATTATGGCAAACCATGAAAGTAAGTTTCACATGATAGTATTGTATTATCAACAGGAAGAGTTGTTATAGGAGAAAGTATGTGAGGATATAAATCATCCTCACTTGTAGAAAAGTGTATGGGGGGAACAGAGCTTAAATGGTGAGACCAATAACACAGTGAGAAGCAATAACAGCAACATCAAGGTCTAGAAATTAAATATCATCAAGGTCTAGAAATAAACAACTTCCAAAAGCACTATGGTTTCAATCTGTCTTTTGCTAATCAAAGTCAAATCATGTGTGCATGACTTTATTGTGGACTGTATTATAACTAAAATCTGGACTCTCCTTTTCCCCCACTATAATCAACATACCATTTCTTTTCACTTCCTGTTCTACAAGTCACTCAGTTCCATCCCCAGGATTCTATACTGATCATTTAATCTTCCATTTAAACAGGGATACTTTTGTGAATAATTATATTGGGCCAGCATTTATACCAATATAAAATTGATAATAGCTTGCAAAGTAGGAGGTACATTTGTGCAACCTCTCATTCCAAGCATGATATATTAATTTTCCTTTCTGTAAAAACCTCTTATTATATATACAGATATCACTGAAGATGGGGATTGCAGCCATGAAATTAAAAGATGCTTACTCCTTGGAAGGAAAGTTATGGCCAACCTAGATAGCATATTAAAAAGCAGACATTACTTTGCCAACAAAGATCCATCTAGTCAAGGCTATGGTTTTTCCAGTGGTCATGTATGGATGAAAGAGCTGGAGTATAAAGAAAGCTGAGTGCTGAAGAATTGATACTTTTGAACTGTGGTGTTGGAGAAGACTCTTGAGAGTCCCTTGGACTGCAAGGAGATCCAACCAGTCCATCCTAAAGGAGATCAGTCCTGGGTGTTCACTGGAAGAACTGATGCTGATGCTGAAATTCCAAGGATGATGGAGGATGAGATGGCTGGATGGCATCACTGACTCAATGGACATGTTTGGGTGAACTCTGGGAGTTGGTGATGGACAGGGAGGCCTGGCATGCTGCAATTCATGGGGTCGCAAAGCATCAGACATGATTGAGTGATTGAACTGAACTGAACTGAACTGATGGCTAATTTAATAAGATTTCCTTTTAATTAGCCATTCCCTCTATTGTAGCCAATGTTATAAAGTGGGCTTGAGATTTCAATATTGATTTGTAATAGGAATTATTTTATACCTGTGATACTGCTATGTTTGGAAGTTCTGCATTAGCACTGTTGAGTCCATTTAGAAGAAAAAATATTCAAATCCAAAATGTATCTGAACAGCAGCCATTTAAGCAAGTAATTTAAAAATTAAAGCTTAGCACATTATTTGTAACTGCCTATATATTGTGAAACACTCTGATTGTACCTCAAAAATAAATTTTTCCAGGGATGTTTTTGGAGCTTTCAAAGCTGGACAGAATTCTTATTTCATTTGGAAATTGCTAAAGAAATACTCTGGAACTACTGAAATGTAGATTATCTAGCGTTTGTGTTTTGTTTTTTCTCAGTAGTACAGATGTCTTTAGTATCTGCACGAACGGAGAACGTTTTCTAGTTGATCAACTGACATACAATGCTTTGCTGAATTTACTATTATATCGAAATGCACTTTTGGATATATTTTTTAATTTGCTGTTGTGCTGAAATGCTCCTTTGGATCATTTTTCCCCCCATAGAGATCAGTGGAGAGTGACAAGTTATTGAAAATAGTTGGTAAGCCACATCATTTATAGAACATAATTTGTAATAACAGAAATATACTCGCAAGCATAGTAAATGATATGAAAATGTTTACTGTGAAGAAAGTGTAATAATTTTTCACAGTTAGACAGAAATAAGAAGAATAATGTCATTATCAACAGGATTATTACAGAGATCAATAAATACATGACACTATCAAAATCTGGCAACACTGGTCCATGAGATAGCAGACCGAACATTTAGATGAAATGTAATTGAAAATTTAAATACTATTATCTGGGGGAGAAATAATTTCATATAAAATGTTGAGCAATCTAGTGCTTTTGCTTTAATTTCAAAAATATATTTAAAACTTTAAAAACTTAATATGAGGAAAACTGTTAAAGTTACGTATATCTTTATATGACCTGTTTGAGCATATTAAATGTTGTGCCTTACTGTATGTAAATATAATATTTATTCTTTTAAGGACTTTTTTGGATCTAATCAAGAAACCCCCAAAACACCACACGTCATATATCATATGGTTTTGACATTCATAAAATAGCAAAATTCTACAGATCAGTCTGTTAGGGGCAAATGTAACAGAGGGAACAAAGCTGAGATTCTTGTGAAAAAACTACCAGACTATTCTTGGTTGTCTGAATAATCCTGAGCTAAGAGTTCTGAGCTTCAGTGTCCAACTCTCTCTCCCCAAAGACTGAGGTCGAATATTTTCAAAACCTTCATAACAAGCACTGTATCAGCATGAGGGTCCCAGAGCTTCTTTAGGCTAAACTGGCAGGCTTTTTAGAATCCTGATGCTAACTAGGATCTTGGGCTTTGCAGAATGAGCAACAAAATGATTTGTGTTTCTGCTCTCTCTGCTAATACAGATGAGGAAATTCTATGGCTCAACGGATTTTGCCAACTTTTGGCTTGCTGTCAATCACCTGATCAAACTCGTGATAGCTAAAAGATCAAGAATGAGATATTTTACATAAGTAGAAAAAAGAATCCTTCCAAGTTTATCCCTCTCACATTCTCTGTGATGTGTGTGTCTGTGTGTGTATGATTTGCCATAGTATAAAATAAAAATATTATGGAAACTTTGTAAAATCATAATTGTAATTAAAGCTATGTAGCAGACACTGTAACTAGATGCATATCCCTGTACCTTCAATTTGTTCAATGACATTTTTTTCAGGGTGGAAGTTGAACTCTGCTTTTAATTTTAAAATAATGCATTCCTTTCATTGAAAAATATAGAAAAAAATTAGAGAAAATTAAAAACTCACTTAATTCCATAGTTGTTTTTATACATAATTGTAAAATAATTTTGCCTGTAAATGTGTGTGTTGAAATCTGTTGCACTCCTTTAATGAGAAGAAAGCATCATCTGTGTCATTTTCATGGATTTCTCTTGCTCCTCATTCATTCATCTCCAAGTTAGGAGATGTGACTTGATTTGACAGGTAAGTTGGAATTTTAGGAATGCTGAAAGTGTAGCTTGATCTATACCTCATTCTTCCTTCTTGAAACTGGCCAGTGGGATGTGAGTAGATTTTGATTACTATCAGTCATGCTGTCAGTTTAGGAGTTAAAAAAAAAAAAGTTCCCAATTGAGAGGCTTTGGATAGTCTTCCGAAATTTGCAAGTCTCCTGAAACTGGAGAGTCAATATTAGCAAATCAGCTTGGCTACAGAAATTAGTCACATGCTGCAATGTCACTTTTATCAGAGATAAACAGAATACTTTCATCTCAATTCTGCCTCACATGTTTCTTGTAACTGATTTACAATCAGACAAGGAGTGAAAAGTAATATTTTTAAGCTACGAAAGCTATATGATGAAGCTACTCATAAATCCACACCCAACTCTCTTCACAGATGAGAAAACTGAGGAACTGTGAAATAAAATCATGTGTTCAAAGAATGAGTATGAGAAGGCTGTATATTGTCTCCCTGTTTATCTAACTTATATGCAGAGTGCATCATGTGAAATGCCAGGTTGGATGAAGTTCAAACTAGAATCAATAGAGCCTGAGAAATATATACAACCCCAGATACTCAGTTGATACCATTCAAAACTCAGCATCTACAAAACTAAGATCATGGCATCTGGTCCCCTCACTTCATGGCAAATAAAAAGTGAAAGCAATGACAGGTTGTATTTCCTTGGACTCCAAAATCTCTGAGGATTGTGAATCCAGTCATAAAATTAAAAGACACTTGCTATTTGGAAGGAAAGCTGTGATAAACCTAGATAACATTTTTAAATGCAGAGTCATCACTTTGCCAACAAAGGTCTGTATAGTCAAAGCTATGGTTTGTCCAGTGATCATGTACAGGCGTGAGAGTTGGACCGTAAAGAAGGCTGAGCACTGAAGAATTGATGGTTTCAAATTGTGGTGCTGGAGAAGGCTCTTGAGAGTCCCTTGAACTCCAGGGAAATCAAACCATTCAATTCTAAAGGAAATCAACTGTGAATACTTATTGGAAGGGCTGATGCTGAAGCTCCAATACTTTGGCCATATGATATTAAAAGCCAAATCACTGTAAAAGTCCATGATACTAGGAAAGATTGAGGGCAGGAAGAGAAGGGGTATGACAAAAGATGAGATGGTTGGATAGCATCACTGACTCAATGGGTATGAGTTTGCGCCAACTCTGGGAGATAATGAAGGACTGGGAAGTCTGTCATACTGTAGTCCATGGGGTCGCAAAGAGTCAGACACAACTTAGCTACTGAACAACAACAACACAAAGTATACATAGATCATAAGTGAAAGAACTCAGATTCTATTTTTTTGGATATAACTTACTCCATATAATCAATCTCCTATGTATGATTTCCAACTGGTTTTCAATCATTAGTTTTATAAAATAGTATTATATAATATGGGGCTTCCCTTATAGCTCAGTTGGTAAAGAATCTGCCTGCAATACAGGAGAGCTGGGTTTGATCCCTGGGTTGGGAAGATCCCCTAGAGAAGGAAATGGCAACCCACTCCAGTATTCTTGCCTGGAGAATCCCATGGACAGTTTCCCAGTCTATGGGGTCACAAGTTTGGATACAATTTAGCAACTAAACCAGAACATTATATAATATGCAAGGTGAAGACATTTACATCTTCCTGATTTTCACTTTGAAATTTTAAACATTATTTAAGCTACAACTTTACCAGCATTTGTTTATTTTTAGAGAAAATAAGAATTCTAAATTGCATATTTTACAGGACATCCTTACCACAATGATTCTGTTCGATGCAGGATGCAGGATGCTTGGGGCTGGTACACGGGGATGATCCAGAGAGACGTTGTGGCGTGGGAGGTGAGAGGGGGATTCAGGATTGGGAGCTCGTGTACACCTGTGGTGGATTCATGTCGATGTATGACAAAGCCAATAGAGTATTGTAAAGTAAAATAAAGTAAAAAAAAAATTAAAAATTAAAAAAAATTGTAATAACCTTACTCAAACATTACACACTGGTATATCAGATGTTCAGCATTTCTTTAGAATCAGAGATGTACTTACATTGAATTTTCCAATCAAGAAGTTGGCCAACTTTTTCTGTAAAGAATGAGAGTATAAAACATTTTGGCTGTGAGGCACTTAGTTTCAGTCATGGTCATAATGATTGGTTATGTGAGGACCAGGCACACTGGGAAGAGTTTCTCAGCCCTGCCAGGGTCATGTATATGATTCTGTCTCAATTACAATCAAGAGGCGCTCAGATTGCAAAATCTAAACTATGATGTAGTAGCAAGAAACATAAACTTTGGAACCAGTGTCTTCCTTTATGTCATGGTTTTATCTTGCATGCGTGTGTGCCTGTTATCGCTTCAGTCATGTCTGATTCTTTGCAACCTCAGGGCCTGTAACCTGCTAGGCTTCTCTATCCATGGGATTCTTCAGGCACGGTACTGGGGTGGGTTGCCACACCCTCCTCCAGGGCATCTTCTGGACCCTAGAATCAAACTCATGTTTCTTATTTCTCCTGCATTGGCAGGAAGGTTCTTTACCACTAGTGCCACCTGGGGAGCCCTAGACATGGAAATACTAAAAGTTTCTACACCAAAGAATTGTTGTGAGGATAAAAAAACATCAACATATATGAAAAATATATTGGAAAAATTATAATAATTGGAAAAATTCAGACGTATAAATGGGCTTTGTAAATGTGTGTATGTGTGTGTGTGTGTCTGTGTGCTCAGTTGCTTCTATCATGTCCAACTCTTTGCTATCATATGGCTATGGACTGTAGCCTGGCAGGCTCCTCTGTCCAAGGGATTCTCTAGGCAAGAATACTGGAGTGGATTGCCACACCCTCCTGGAGAGGATCTTCCCAATCCAGGGACTGACCCTGTGTCTCCTGCATCTCACACACTGCAAGCAGATTCTTGACCAGTGAACCATCGGGTAAGCCCCTTACTCCACTTTTCATTCTTCAGTTCAGTTCAGTTCAGTCGCTTAGTGGTGTCTGAATCTTTGTGCCCCCATGAATCGCAGCACCCCAGGCCTCTCTGTCCATCACCAACTCCCGGAGTTCACTCAAACTCATGTCCATCAAGTCTGTGATGCAATCCAATCATCTTATCCTCTGTCATGCCCTTCTTTTCCTGCCCCCAATCACTCCCAGAATCAGGGTATTTTCCAATGAGTCAAATCTTTGCATGAGGTGGCCAAAGTATTAGAGTTCCAGCTTCAGCATCATTCCTTCCAAAGAACACCCAGGACTGATCTCCTTTAGGATGGACTGGTTGGATCTNTTGGCCTTGCCTTTCTTTGAGATTGGAATAAAAATTGAACTTTTCCATTCCTGTGGCCACTACTGAGTTTTCCAAATTTGCTGGCATATTGAGGGCAGCACTTTCACAGCATCATCTTTCAGGATTTGAAATAGCTCAGCTGGAATTCCATCACCTCCCCTAGCTTTGTAGTAATGCTTTCTAAGGCCCACTTGACTTCACATTCCAGGATATCTGGCTCTAGATTTGTGATCACACCATCGTGATTATGTGGGTCGTGAAGCTCTTTTTTGTACAGTTCCTCTGTGTATTCTTGCCACATCTTTTTAATATCTTCTTCTGTTAGGTCCATACCATTTCTGACCTTTATTGAGCTCATCTTTCCATGAAATGTTCCCTTGGTATCTCTAATTTTCTTGAAGAGATCTCTAGTCTTTCCCATTCTGTTGTTTTCCTCTCTTTCTNATCTTTTTAATATCTTCTTCTGTTAGGTCCATACCATTTCTGACCTTTATTGAGCTCATCTTTCCATGAAATGTTCCCTTGGTATCTCTAATTTTCTTGAAGAGATCTCTAGTCTTTCCCATTCTGTTGTTTTCCTCTCTTTCTTTGCATTGATCGCTGAGGAAGACTTTATCTCTTCTTGCTATTCTTTGGAACTCTGCATTCAGATGCTTATATCTTTCCTTTTCTCCTTTGCTTTTTGCTTCTCTTCTTTTCATAGCTATTTGTAAGGCCTCTTCAGACAGCCATTTTGCTTTTTTGCATTTCTTTTCCATGGGGATGGTCTTGATCCCTGTCTCCTTACAATGTCCCAAAACTCTGTCCATAATTTATCAGGCACTCTGTCTATAAGATCTAGTCCCTTAAATCTATTTGTCACTTCCACTGTATAATCATAAGAGATTTGCTAATATCAAGCATAATGACCTGCTGAATTTTCTCCTATCAAAGTTCATAGATTTTATCCCTTTATATTAATTCACAGATCTTGGAATTACTTTAAATTTGGTTTACACTATAAGAGAACAAGCTCTTTTAAATCCATCATGGATAATAATTTCCCAGGAAATCCAGGAATTCTATTAACTTTCCCCTCCTTATTCACCGTAGGAATAAACTGGAATTTATAAACTTTGTATCACTGAGCCATATTTTGTAGCTAATCTCCCTTGAAAGTGAAGTGGCTTCATTTATAATGACTATCTTCTCAATGCTCTGCAATGATGCTGAACAACACCAATTTTCAGGGACAGAGAGTAACAAAATCAATTAATTATACCACAGTAATGAACAGTAAAATATCCCATATATTTAGGCTCCAAACAAAGTGCCACTCTTATATAAAATCTAAACTAACTCTAATCAATCCATTTATTTTTCAAAATCACAATGACAAAATTTATTGTAGAGAAATATAATGATTGTATTTGCCAAAACATTTTTTAAACTATAACTCTCTCCCTCTTTAATGCAGATCATAATAAATGTAGAATGCTCTACTACTGACAACATTCAAAGGCACACGTTGAATGTCATTAAGTCTTAAATTAGTTTCCTATGTTATTGTTGTTCAGTCACCCAGCCATGTCCAACATTTTGCAACCACAACGACTGCAGCTTGCCAGGATGCCTTGTCCTTCACCATGTCCCGGAGTTTGTCCGGGACATGTTCATTACATCAGTGATGCCATGCAGCCATCTCATCCTCTGATGGCCTCTCCACCTTCTGCCCTTAATCTTTCCCAGTATCATGGACTTTTCCAATGAGTCATCTATCTGTCCACATCAGATGACCAAAAATATTGAAGCTTCATCATCAGTCTTTCCAGTGAATATTCAGGGTTGATCTCCTTTAAGATTGACTGGTTTGATCTCCTTGCTGTCCAAGAGACTTCCAGGAGTCTTCTCTAGCACCACAGTTAGAAGGCATCAATTCTTTGGCATTCTTCGTTCTTTATGGTCCAGTTCTCATAATGGTATGTGACCACTCTGAAGACCATAGCCTTGAGTATATGGACCTTTGTCAGCAGAGTTGTGCTTTTCAACATACTATTTAGGTTTGTCACAGCTTTCCTGACAAAAAGCAATCATCTTTTGATTTCATGGCTGTAGTCACCATCCACAGTGATTTTGGAGCCCAAGTAAAGGAAATCTGTCACTATTCTACCTTTTCCCCTTCCATTTGTCATGCAGTAATGGGGCTGGATGCCATGATCTCAGTTTTCCTTTTTTTAATATTTAGTCTTAAGCCAGCTCCTTCACTCTCCTCCTTCACCCTCATCAGGAGGCTCTTTAGTTCCTATTTGCTTTCTGCCATTAGAGTGGTATCATCCACATATCTGAGGTTACTGATGTTTCTCCCACCAAACTCTTTTTTTAATCTATTTTTTAATTGAAGGATAATTGCTTTATAGAATATATATGCATACTCATGGCTGATTCATGCTGAGATTTGACAGAAAACAGCAAAATTTTGCCAAAATATTTTTACAGAAGAAATAATTTCCTGCAAGTAGAAAAAACACCATGATATTCAGGAGTCATGATTATATTCATTGTCTTCTTTTGTACACTTCCCTCAATAAAACACAGTGATGGTAAGAGTTTATTTATTAAATAAATAGTTGTTGATTGATGGATTAAGCAAGTTGGAAAAATAAAAAAAGAATTAAAGAGAAAAAAAAGAAAATATCCTTATGACTTTTCAGAACAGGTAACTAGCTCCTCTAACGTGGCTCAGAGGTTAAAGCATCTGCCCACAATACAGGAGACCTGGGTTCGATCCCTGGGTCGGGAAGATCCCCTGGAAAAGGAAATGGCAACCCACGCCAGTATTCTTGCCTGGAGAATCCCATGGACGGAGGAGCTTGGTGGGCTACAGTCCATGGGGTCAAAAAGAGTTGGACATGACTGAGTGACTTAACTAACTTAACTACCATTTGATGTATGGCAAAACCAATACAGTATTGTAAAGTGAAATAAGGTAAAATTAAAAAAATGTTAAATAAAAAATTTTATAAGAAAAGTAATATTAATTTTTACATTGAAATATTTTATTACTTCACAGTATAGTTTATCTATGTCCCTTAACTACCAAAAACTTTCATTTTCTATATTTTTTTATTTGTGTGGGTACTCAGTTCATGTATGAAAATGAAAGCCATTCAATCATGTCCAACTCTTTGTGACTTCCATGGACTAACACTCCATGAAATTCTCCAGGCTAGAATACTGGAGTGGGTAGCCGTTCCCTTCTCCAGCAGATATTCCCAACCCAGGGATCAAACTTAGGTCTCTCAATTGCAGGCAGATTGATTACTAGTTGAGCCACAAGGGAAGCCCAAAAATATGGGGGTGGGTAGCCAATTCCTTCTCCAGTAGATCTTCCTGACCCAGGAATCAAACTGGGGTTTCCTGCTTTGCAGGTGGATTATTTACCAACTGAACTATCAGGGATACAGTTCATGTATATTTATATTCTATATGTAAAATTTCCTCAAAACTGATTATTCTTGAATATTACTTTTCTGTTTTTATAGATGAGGATGCTGAAATTCAAAGAAAGTAAGTAACATGTCCAAGAAGAAAAAGTTTTTCAGGTGATGAAGGGAGGATTTGAACATGCAATTTTTTTCTAATGAACTTGCTTTCAACTGTTAACACTAATTTATTCTTAGAGAAAAATACAGTGATAGCTTAAATTATTTCAAAAGGAAAAAAAATGACACGTTTACTTATACATGTGAGTAAAAACAAATCACTCTGATTGTGAGACACTGAATCTATTCAATTTTGGTGCAGAACTTAATTGCATTCTGATTACTTTTGATATCACATTTCATTTGCCACAAAAATTCTTGCAATATTTTGGAAGAGATTTAACATAGCAGAAACATACACCCACCATTTGAGGTATTATTCTTCAACAAATCACCTATAAAGGTAAGACATTCAATATTTCTATCAAAAAAAGTCAAG
This sequence comes from Neotragus pygmaeus, assembly GCA_006410875.1. Classification (NCBI taxonomy): domain Eukaryota; kingdom Metazoa; phylum Chordata; class Mammalia; order Artiodactyla; family Bovidae; genus Neotragus; species Neotragus pygmaeus. The sequence goes on along the minus strand of SJYV01047686.1, from coordinate 30,532 downwards.
AATTATATTCATGTAGTCATGAGATTGAACATCTTATACACATATTCATACCAGATTTAATGGGCATATGAGATAATAAGGAGGTCTTAGAAATAACTGTGGAAAGAAGAGAAACAAAAAGCAAAGGAGAAAAGAAAAGATATACCCATTTGAATGCAGAGTTTTAAAGAATAGCAAGGAGAGATAAGAAAGCCTTCCTCAGTGATCAGTAGAAATAGAAGAAATAGATCAGAAGAAATGGAAGAAAACAATAGACTGGGAAAGATTAGAGATCTCTTCGAGAAAATTAGAGATACCAAGGGAACTGCTGCTGCTGCTAACTTGCTTCAGTCGTGCCCGACTCTGTGCGACCCCATGGACTGCAGCCTACCAGGCTTCTCCATCCATGGGATTTATCAGGCAAGAGTACTGGAGTGGGTTGTCACTGCCTTCTCCACCAAGGGAACATTTCACTCAAAAATGGGCTCAATAAAGGACAAAAATGGTATGGATCTAACAGAAGCAAAAGATATTAAGAAGAGGTGGCAAGAAAACACAGAAAAACTATAAAAAAAGATCTTCATGACTCAGAGATCCATGATAGTATGATCACTCAATAAAGCCAGACATCCTGGAATGTGAAGTCAAGTGGGCCTTGGAAAGCAATACTAGGAACAAAGCTAGTGGAGGTGATGGATTTCCAGTTGAGCTATTTCAAATCCTAAAAGATGATGCTGTGAAAGCGCTGCACAAAATATGCCAGCAAATTTGGAAAACTCAGCAGTGGCCACAGGACAGGAAAATGTCAATTTCCATTCCAAGCCTGAAGAAGAGCAATGCCAAAGAATGCTCAAACTACCACATAATTGCACTCATCTCACAACTAGGAAAGTAATGCTCAAAATTCTCCAAGCAAGCTTCAATAGTATGTGAATTGTGAACTCCAGATATTCGAGCTGCATTTAGAAAAGGCAGAGGAACTGGATATCTAATTTCCATAATCCACTGGATCATCAAATAAACAAGAAAATTTGAGAAAAATATCTATTTCTGCTTTATTGACTACACCAAAGCCTTTGTCTGTGTGGATCACAACAAACTGGAAAATTCTGAAAGAGATGGGATTACCAGACCACCTGAGTTGCCTCTTGAGAAATCTGTACACAAGTCAGGAAGCAACACTTAGAACTGGACATGGAAAAACAGACTGGTTCCAAATAGGGAAAAGAATATGTCAAGGCTGTATATTGTCACTATGCTTAATTAACTTATATGCAGGGTACATCATGAGAAATGCTGGGCTGGAAGAAGCACAAGTTGGAATCAAGATTACCAGGAGAAACATCAATAACCTCAGATATGTAACCAGTCCATTCTAAAGGTGATCAGTCCTGGGTGTTCTTTGGAAGGACTAATGCTAAAGCTGAAACTCCAATCCTTAGGCCACCTCATGCGAAGAGCTGACTCACTGGAAAAGATCCTGATGCTGGGAGGGATTGGGGCCAGGAGGAGAAGGGGATGACAGAGGATTAGATAGCTAGATAGCATCACCGACTTGATGGACATGAGTTTGAGTGAACTTTGGGAGTTGGTGATAGACAGGGAGGCCTGGCATGCTACAATTCATGGGGTCGCAAAGAGTCGGACACAACTGAGTGACTGAACTGAACTGAGCTGAACACTATAAACCAGGTAAACTTAATTGTAATAATATATTTTATTTGAACAATTATACCCATATCATTATCATGTTAGCATGCAGTCAATAAAAATTGTTACTGAGATAGTTTGCATTTTGTTTTTCATATGAAGGATTAAAAAACCATGTACATTTAATATTTATAGTACATTTCATTTAGAATGCTAAATTTTTAATAGACAGAAATATAAGATATTAGTCATAAAAATGGGTGAAATAATGTGAATGAAATAATGCAATTTCTGCTATATGAATGAACCTAGAAATTATCATGCTATGTGAAGTAAGTTAGGAATATAAGGACCAATGCCATCTGATATCACTTGTACTTGGAATCTAAAATATAACCTATCTGAACAAACCTATCAGACATAGAGAAGAGAGTTTATGGTTGCCAAAGAGGGTTTCATTGGGGATTTTTGGACTGGGAGTTTGAGATTAGCAGAGCAAACTATTATATACAGGCTAGATGAACAACAAGGTCCTATCTACCACATAGCACAGGGAATAATATTCAATTTCCTGTGATAAACCATAATGGAAAAGAACATGAAAATGAATGTGTGTGCATGTGTGCATCATTTTGCTATACATGAGAAACTAACACAACATTGGAAGTTAACTATACTTCAATTCAAAAAAAGTAAAAATTATTGAAAAAAAGGAAAATGTAGTCCTAGAAAAACAGTTGTGTTTAACAAAAAAAAATTACTTCAGTTTATATATGAAAATTTAAATTAATTTAAATGAAATAGAGCTAAAAACTCATTTTCTCAGTTTCAAAAGCCATATTTTAAGTGTTCAATAGATACAAGTGGGTACCAGACTATGTGCTATCACAGTGGAAAGTATAGTCCTAAACCAGGTAGAAAATCAGAATTGTGAGCCTATTTCTTGAGTAATACCTTGTTTTTAAATGAAATACAGCAATGAATTTAATATTTCTATATTTATGAAGTGTAAAGTCTTCTACAACGTTTATCTCTAAAATGTGTTAATGTTTTCCAGAATGATAAATCCATACAGATATATAATTACCATTTTTGAAGTAACTAATTTGATTAGCTCTGAAAGAAATTAGTTTAAATTTCATTAATACAGTATCATTCAGAAATTCAGTCTGTAAAACAGTCACGTTCAGTGAACAAGAAAGCATAATTTTAATACTGCTATGTGACAGAAGCAGAGAACAGAACCAAGAACCTTGCCCTGTATAACAAGAAGATTAGTAGATTCTCAGAAGGGAAGAGCGTGGCAGTAAGCATAAAAAGCAATTAAACAGATCACACAAAACACTGATCACAGAATTTTTATTAAACCAAAATAATACAGTCATCTGATATGAACTCTGCACTTGAAGGGAAAACAAATATAAAGATCAAGGAAAAAGAAAACTAATAATAAAATAAACAAATATTAACATATATTTGTTTGCCAATCTATTTTTGCTTTTCTGAATGCAATATACCTCATTGTCAAAGGACACAAAATTGATGACAAAATATGAAACTAGGGACACATGAAGATAGAAAGTACTTGGGAGAAAGAAGTTACAGATGGTATTATAAGACAAAAGGAATAAATTACTGGAGGAAGTAATGGAATGGTTTATGTAAGCCCAAGTTTAATGAATAAAAAATGTGACAGAATATATACAGATATACCACTTCAGGAAATCAAATTGCATGGAATAATGAAAAATTCTGTGGTTCACAGCCTTCATACAGACATTTAAGTCACTCCATCTCTCGCTATCTTAATTTCTCCTTCTGTAAAATGGGGTTAATTGTAGGTTAGAATATTAGGAATAGAAATAATATAGCGCTAATAATCCAGAGCCATTCAATAAAGAGTAGGCTTGTTCAATAATAAAAATTGATACCAATAATTGGGCTTTGACTACACATCCTTAATTATACACTTACTGTGTTCTTATGTCCTGTCAAACAACTCATGAGATTGAAATTATATATGCAAGAAATCTTACATATCTCTGAGGGAAAGAAAAATTACTTATTATGTTGTAGAGGAGGGGTTCACTCATAGGTCATCTAGAAACTCTTCTCTGAAATGTTTTAACTTAGTCAAAAGTCATACTCATGCATCCGGAGAAATCTTTGTATGATTTAAAAATTAAACCTTTGTAGCCATAGGTTAGGCTGCCCAGGTGGCTCAGTGGTAAAGAATTCACCTGCTAATGCATGACAGGCAGGAGACGAGGGCTTTATCCCTGTGTCAGGAAGATCTCCTGGAGAAGGAAATGGCAACCCATTCCAGTATTCTTGCTGCAAAATTCCATGGACAGGGAGACTGGTGGGCTACAGTTCATGGGGTCGCAGAGTTGGACACAACTAAGCAACTGAGCACACACACAGCCATAGCCCCAAATTAAGGTATCCTAGAAAACCTGCACTGTAATAACTGGTTACATGGAAGGTTGTTGGTGACTATTTTTGAGAACATAAAAAAGTTCACTCATTAACATATTTGTGTAGGTCACTACAGGTAACCCATACCAGTGTGTTATTTATAAGGTCAATTCTATGTATCAGTTCAGTTCAGTTCAGTCACTCAGTTGTGTCCAACTCTTTGTGACACCATGGACTGCAGCATGCCAGGCTTCCTTGTCCAATACCAACTCCTGGAATTCAATAAATTCATGTCCATTGAGTCAGTGATGCCATTCCAGCATCCCATCATCTGTCAATCTTTCCCAACATCAGGGTCTTTTCATATGATTCAGGTCTTCCCGTCAGGTGGCCAAAGTATTGGAGTTTGATCTTCAGCATCAGCCCTTCCAATGAATATTCAGGACTGATTACCTTTAGGATAGACTGGTTGGATCTCCTTGCAGTCCAAGGGACTCTCAAGAGTCTTCTCCAACACCACAGTTCAAAAGCATCAATTCTTCGGTGCTCAGCTTTCTTTATAGTCCAACTCTCACATCCATACATGACCACTGGAAAAAACATAGCTTTGACCAGATGGACTTTTCCTGGCAAAGTAATCTTTCTCCCTTTTAAAATGCTGTTTAGGTTGGTCATAACTTTTCATTCAAGGAGCAAACGTCTTTTAATTTCAAGGCTGCAGTCAAAATCTGCAGTGATTTTGGAGCACCAAAAAATAAAGTAAGCCACTGTGTCCACTGTTTTTCTATCTATTTGTCATGAAGTGATGGGACCAGATGCCATGATCTTACTTTTCTGAATATTGAGTTTTAAGCCAACTTTTTCACTCTCCTGGTTCATTTTCATCAAGAGGCTCTTTAGTTCTCCACTTTCTGCCATAAGGGTGGTCTCATCTGCATATCTGTGGTGCATATTGATATTGCATATTGATATTTATACCAGGAATCTTGATTACAGCTTCTGCTTCTTCCAGCCAAGTATTTCTCATGATGTATTCTTTTTTTTTCTTCATGATGTATTCTGCATATAAGTTAAATGAACAGGGTGACTATAAACAGCCTTGACGTACTCCTTTCCCTACTTGAAACCAGTTTGTTGTTCCATGTCCAGTTCTAACTTCTAACTGTTGCTTCCTGACCTGTGTACAGATTTCTCAGGAAGCAGGTTAGGTGGTCTGCTATTCCTATCACTTTCAGAATTTTCCACAGTCTGTTGTGATCCACACAGTCAAAGGTTTGACACAGTCAATAAAGCAGAAGAAGGTATTTTTCTAGAACTCTCTTACTTTTTCAATGATCCAATGGATGTGGGCAATTTGATCTCTGGTTCCTCTGCCTTTTTGAAAACCAGCTTGAACATCTAGAAGTTCACGGTACACATATTGCTGAAGCCTGGTTTGGAGAATTTTGAACATTACTTTACTAACATGTGAGATGAGTGCAATTGTGTGGTAGTTTGAGCATTTTTTTGGCATTGCCTTTCTTTGGGATTGGAATAAAAACTGACCTTTTCCATTTCTGTGGCCACTGCTGAGTTTTCCAAATTTGCTGGCATATTGAGTGCAGCACTTTCACAGCATCATCTTTCAGGATTTGAAATAGCTCAACTGGAATTCCATCATCTCCACTAGCTTTGTTTGTAGTGATGCTTCCCAAGGCCCCCTAGACTTCGCACTCCAGAATGTCTGGCTCTAGGTGGGTGATAACACCATCGTGATTAACTGGGTCATGAAGATCTTTCTGCATAGTTCTTCTGTGTATTCTTGCCCCTCTGCTTAATATTTCTACTTCTATTCAGTCCATACCATTTCTGTCCTTTATTGTGCTCATCTTTCTATGAAAATTTCCCTTGGTATATCTAATTTTTTTGAAGAGATCTCTAGTTTTTCCCCTTCTGTTGTTTTCCTATATTTCTTTGAATTGATTACGGAGGTAGGCTTTCTTATCTCTCCTTGCTATTCTTTGGAACTCTGCATTCAAATGGGTATATCTTTCCTTTTCTCCTTTGCCTTTCACTTCTCTTCTTTTCACAGCTAAGGCCTCCCCAGACAGCCATTTTGCCTTATTGCATTTCCTTTTGGAGGGATGGTCTTGATCCTTGCCTCCTGAACCATTTCAGCAATCTCTGACCACAATTCTTCTATCAGATCTAATACACTGAATCTATTTCTCACTTCCACTGTATAATCATAAGGGGTTTGATTGAGGTCATATGTCCATTCTAAAGGAGATCAGCCCTGGGTGTTCTTTGGAAGGAATGATGCTAAAGCTGAAACTCCAGTACTTTGGCCACCTCATGCGAAAAGTTGACTCATTGGAAAATACTCTGATGCTTGGAGGGATTGGGGGCAGGAGGAAAAGGGGACAACAGAGGATGAGATGGCTGGATGGCATCACTGACTCAATGGACATGAGTTTGGGTGAACTCCAGGAGTTGGTGATGGACAGGGAGGCCTGGTGTGCTGCAATTCATGGGGTCGCAAAGAGTCAGACACAACTGAGCAACTGAACTGAACTGAATGGTCTAGTGGTTTTCCCCATTTTCTTCAATTTAAGTCTGAATTTGGCAATAAGGAATTCATGATCTCAGCTACAGTCAGTTCCCAGTCTTGTTTTTGCTGACTGTATAGATCTTCCCCATCTTTGGCTGCAAAGAATATAATCAATCTGATTTTGGCATTGACCATCTGGTGATGTCCATGTGTAGAGTCCTCTCTTGTATTGTTGGAAGAGGGTGTTTGCTATGACCTGTGCATTTTCTTTGCATATTCTAGCCTTTGCCTTGCTTCAATCTGTACTCCAAGTCAAATTTGCCTGTTACTCCAGGTATTCCTTGACTTCCTACTTTTACATTCCAGTCCCCTCTGATGAAAAGGACATCTATTTAGGATGTTTGTTCTAGAAGGTCTTGTAGGTCTTCATAGAACCGTTCAGGTTCAGCTTCTTCAGCATTACTGGTTGGGGCATAGTTTGAATTACTGTGATATTGTATGGCTTACCTTGGAAAAGAACAGAGATCATTCTGTTACTTTTGAGATTGTATCCAAGTATTTCATTTTGGACTCTTTTGTTGACTATGATGGCTACTCCACTTCTTCTAAGGAATTCTTGCCCATAATAGTAGGAAATAGACTCTTGGAGCACATAAATAGAACACTGTGTGCACCAGAACCCAGGAGAAAGGAGCAGTGACCCCACAAGAGACTGAGGCAGACTTGTCCATGAATGTCCAGAAGTCTCCAGCAGAGGCATGGGTCGGCGGTGGCCTGCTGCAGAGTTTGGGGCACTGGGTATAGCAGTGCCCTTGTGGTACCTTTTGAAGGAGATCACCATTATCTTCATTACCTCCACCATAGTTTGGCCTCAGGTAAATAACAGGGAAGGAACACAGCTCCACCCATCAACAGAACATTGGATCAAAGACTTACTGAGCATGACCCCACTCATTAGAACAAGACCAAGTTTCTCCCTCAGACAGTCTCTCCAATCAGGAAGTTTCCATAAGCCTCTTATCAAAGGGCAGACAGACTGAAACCCAGAATCAATTTTATCAAATGGACCACAGCCTTGTCTAACTCAGTGAAACCATGAGCCATGCCATATAGGGCCACCCAAGATGGATGGGTCATGTTGGAGAGTTCTGACAAAACATGGTCCACTGGGGAAAGGACTGGCAAACCACTTCAGTATTCTTGTGTTGAGAACCTCATGGACAGTATGGAAAGGCAAAAAGATAGGACACTAAAAATTGAACTCTCCAGGCCAGTAGGTGCCCAATATGCTACTGGAGATCAGTGGAGAAATAACTCCAGAAAGAAAGAAGAGACAGAGCCAAAGCAAAAACAACACCCAGGTGTGGATTTGGCTGGTGATAGAAGTAAAGTCTGATGCTGTAAAAAGCATTATTGCTTAGGAACCTGACATGTTAGGTCCGTGAATCAAGGCAAATTGAAAGTGGTCAAATAGGAGATGGCAAGAGTAAACATTGACATTTTAGGAATCAGGGACCTAAAATGGACTGGAATGGATGAATTTAACTCAGATGATCATTATAACAATTCTATATATAGTAACATCAATTTTGTTAAGGAGATGTATTACGTTTGGTTATGTTTCTTATAAATGTAAACAGCACATTTTTTCTATACAGATCATTCATAATGGAATTATTTGTACTCAGAACTTTTGAATTTCAGTGGCTCATACTAGAAAACACAGTTGCTAAAAACAGAGATCTTACCAAGGATAGTCAACAGGCTAATTTTTATTTATTAGGTTTTAAAGACAGGAACTAATATAAAAGTATAGTTACTCAACTTGTTTACTATAAGTTTCTATCAACTTCCAACTTTTTGAATTTAGCATCAGTGATGTACTACAAGTTTGAACAAGTTGTAAAAATGTGGCAGAGTTAGAGCTACTGAAAAAAGTAGATGTAAAGTTTATTGGAGTAGAGAAAGCCAGAGAATAGAAGCTGATTATTTCACCATTTCATATGAACATTTGAATTTCATTCATTTCTTCTTTCAATTTACTTAGCAATAATTTTTCGGACAAACCTGATAGTCACTGTAATAGATTTGCTGCATTGCACTGCAGACGGTGACTGCAGCAATGAAATTAAGAGGCTTGCTACCTGGAAGAAAAGCTGTGAAAAATCTAAACAGCATATTAAAAAGCAGAGCCATCTCTCTGCTGACAAAGGTCCCTCTGGTCAAAGCTATGGTTTTCCAGTAGTCATGTATGGTTGTGAGAGTTGGACCATAAGGAAAGCTGAGCACTGAATAATTGATGTTTTTGAACTGCAGTGTTAGAGAAGACTCTTGAGAGCCCCTTGGATGCAAGTAGATCAAACGAGTCAATCCTAAAGGAAATCAATCCTGACTATTCACTGGAAGGACTGATGCTGAAGCTAAAGCTCCAATACTCTGGACACTGATGCAAAATGAAGACTCATTGGCAAAGACCCTGATGCTGAAAAAGATTGCAGGCAGGAAGAAAAAAAGGGATGCCAGAGAATGAGATACCTGGTTGCCATCCCAGACTCAAAGGACATGAGTTTGAACAAATTCTGGGAGATAATGAAGAATGGTGAGGCCTGGCATGCTGCAGTCCATGGGGTCACAAACAGTCAGACAGGACTGAAGCAACTGAGCACACACACACACATGCACACTGTAATTACAACATTCAGTACTGAGGTATTGTTACCTAATATTTTCAAAAACAGCATCAAATTAATAAATAACTTATATTCATGGATTACCTAGTTCACGATATGAAACTGTATGTCCTTTTATATTTGAAATCAATGTTCCATTTATTAGCCAAGCAAGTAACTTAAACTTGTGAAGTCTGGACAAGGGCATAGCAAAGTAACAAATGCTTGGGAACTGTGAGCATTTTCTTCAGTTACTTAACATTCACCCAGAGTTTTCTGCCATGTGATTTATATCGCAGTAATTTCAATGAAATATGCCTTCTTTATCTATTCCTAAGGGAAAGGGTCATTTATTTGATTTTCTAAACCTCACCCAATATCTTCAAAATGGTTCCTGGGGGATTTCTCAAATTAAATTTTTAGCACATGCATACTTCACAGTGCCACGCAGTGACAGAGCATCAGAAAAGACGAGTGGAGTCAAAGTTTAATTTCAACGAGATGAAATACCCAAAATGTAGTAAAAATAATTAGAACAAGAAATGATGTAGAAAAACCATCATCTAGCTGGGACGGTTTTAATACTGCCTCTTTTTGCATGTTTTATGTATTTGTGTCAGTTTTTATTTCCTGAAGCAATACTAACTGCTTCTGATGATACACTAAATTTTGATGAAAAGAGATAAAAATTCAACATGCTCTAAATACACACACATATACACACTCACACTTATACCCTCTGTATAGGCTGTCTCTTATACACATCTTGAATATTGAGTTTTAAGCCAACTTTTTCACTCTCCTGGTTCATTTTCATCAAGAGGCTCTTTAGTTCTCCACTTTCTGCCATAAGGGTGGTCTCATCTGCATATCTGTGGTGCATATTGATATTGCATATTGATATTTATACCAGGAATCTTGATTACAGCTTCTGCTTCTTCCAGCCAAGTATTTCTCATGATGTATTCTTTTTTTTTCTTCATGATGTATTCTGCATATAAGTTAAATGAACAGGGTGACTATAAACAGCCTTGACGTACTCCTTTCCCTACTTGAAACCAGTTTGTTGTTCCATGTCCAGTTCTAACTTCTAACTGTTGCTTCCTGACCTGTGTACAGATTTCTCAGGAAGCAGGTTAGGTGGTCTGCTATTCCTATCACTTTCAGAATTTTCCACAGTCTGTTGTGATCCACACAGTCAAAGGTTTGACACAGTCAATAAAGCAGAAGAAGGTATTTTTCTAGAACTCTCTTACTTTTTCAATGATCCAATGGATGTGGGCAATTTGATCTCTGGTTCCTCTGCCTTTTTGAAAACCAGCTTGAACATCTAGAAGTTCACGGTACACATATTGCTGAAGCCTGGTTTGGAGAATTTTGAACATTACTTTACTAACATGTGAGATGAGTGCAATTGTGTGGTAGTTTGAGCATTTTTTTGGCATTGCCTTTCTTTGGGATTGGAATAAAAACTGACCTTTTCCATTTCTGTGGCCACTGCTGAGTTTTCCAAATTTGCTGGCATATTGAGTGCAGCACTTTCACAGCATCATCTTTCAGGATTTGAAATAGCTCAACTGGAATTCCATCATCTCCACTAGCTTTGTTTGTAGTGATGCTTCCCAAGGCCCCCTAGACTTCGCACTCCAGAATGTCTGGCTCTAGGTGGGTGATAACACCATCGTGATTAACTGGGTCATGAAGATCTTTCTGCATAGTTCTTCTGTGTATTCTTGCCCCTCTGCTTAATATTTCTACTTCTATTCAGTCCATACCATTTCTGTCCTTTATTGTGCTCATCTTTCTATGAAAATTTCCCTTGGTATATCTAATTTTTTTGAAGAGATCTCTAGTTTTTCCCCTTCTGTTGTTTTCCTATATTTCTTTGAATTGATTACGGAGGTAGGCTTTCTTATCTCTCCTTGCTATTCTTTGGAACTCTGCATTCAAATGGGTATATCTTTCCTTTTCTCCTTTGCCTTTCACTTCTCTTCTTTTCACAGCTAAGGCCTCCCCAGACAGCCATTTTGCCTTATTGCATTTCCTTTTGGAGGGATGGTCTTGATCCTTGCCTCCTGAACCATTTCAGCAATCTCTGACCACAATTCTTCTATCAGATCTAATACACTGAATCTATTTCTCACTTCCACTGTATAATCATAAGGGGTTTGATTGAGGTCATATGTCCATTCTAAAGGAGATCAGCCCTGGGTGTTCTTTGGAAGGAATGATGCTAAAGCTGAAACTCCAGTACTTTGGCCACCTCATGCGAAAAGTTGACTCATTGGAAAATACTCTGATGCTTGGAGGGATTGGGGGCAGGAGGAAAAGGGGACAACAGAGGATGAGATGGCTGGATGGCATCACTGACTCAATGGACATGAGTTTGGGTGAACTCCAGGAGTTGGTGATGGACAGGGAGGCCTGGTGTGCTGCAATTCATGGGGTCGCAAAGAGTCAGACACAACTGAGCAACTGAACTGAACTGAATGGTCTAGTGGTTTTCCCCATTTTCTTCAATTTAAGTCTGAATTTGGCAATAAGGAATTCATGATCTCAGCTACAGTCAGTTCCCAGTCTTGTTTTTGCTGACTGTATAGATCTTCCCCATCTTTGGCTGCAAAGAATATAATCAATCTGATTTTGGCATTGACCATCTGGTGATGTCCATGTGTAGAGTCCTCTCTTGTATTGTTGGAAGAGGGTGTTTGCTATGACCTGTGCATTTTCTTTGCATATTCTAGCCTTTGCCTTGCTTCAATCTGTACTCCAAGTCAAATTTGCCTGTTACTCCAGGTATTCCTTGACTTCCTACTTTTACATTCCAGTCCCCTCTGATGAAAAGGACATCTATTTAGGATGTTTGTTCTAGAAGGTCTTGTAGGTCTTCATAGAACCGTTCAGGTTCAGCTTCTTCAGCATTACTGGTTGGGGCATAGTTTGAATTACTGTGATATTGTATGGCTTACCTTGGAAAAGAACAGAGATCATTCTGTTACTTTTGAGATTGTATCCAAGTATTTCATTTTGGACTCTTTTGTTGACTATGATGGCTACTCCACTTCTTCTAAGGAATTCTTGCCCATAATAGTAGGAAATAGACTCTTGGAGCACATAAATAGAACACTGTGTGCACCAGAACCCAGGAGAAAGGAGCAGTGACCCCACAAGAGACTGAGGCAGACTTGTCCATGAATGTCCAGAAGTCTCCAGCAGAGGCATGGGTCGGCGGTGGCCTGCTGCAGAGTTTGGGGCACTGGGTATAGCAGTGCCCTTGTGGTACCTTTTGAAGGAGATCACCATTATCTTCATTACCTCCACCATAGTTTGGCCTCAGGTAAATAACAGGGAAGGAACACAGCTCCACCCATCAACAGAACATTGGATCAAAGACTTACTGAGCATGACCCCACTCATTAGAACAAGACCAAGTTTCTCCCTCAGACAGTCTCTCCAATCAGGAAGTTTCCATAAGCCTCTTATCAAAGGGCAGACAGACTGAAACCCAGAATCAATTTTATCAAATGGACCACAGCCTTGTCTAACTCAGTGAAACCATGAGCCATGCCATATAGGGCCACCCAAGATGGATGGGTCATGTTGGAGAGTTCTGACAAAACATGGTCCACTGGGGAAAGGACTGGCAAACCACTTCAGTATTCTTGTGTTGAGAACCTCATGGACAGTATGGAAAGGCAAAAAGATAGGACACTAAAAATTGAACTCTCCAGGCCAGTAGGTGCCCAATATGCTACTGGAGATCAGTGGAGAAATAACTCCAGAAAGAAAGAAGAGACAGAGCCAAAGCAAAAACAACACCCAGGTGTGGATTTGGCTGGTGATAGAAGTAAAGTCTGATGCTGTAAAAAGCATTATTGCTTAGGAACCTGACATGTTAGGTCCGTGAATCAAGGCAAATTGAAAGTGGTCAAATAGGAGATGGCAAGAGTAAACATTGACATTTTAGGAATCAGGGACCTAAAATGGACTGGAATGGATGAATTTAACTCAGATGATCATTATAACAATTCTATATATAGTAACATCAATTTTGTTAAGGAGATGTATTACGTTTGGTTATGTTTCTTATAAATGTAAACAGCACATTTTTTCTATACAGATCATTCATAATGGAATTATTTGTACTCAGAACTTTTGAATTTTAGTGGCTCATACTAGAAAACACAGTTGCTAAAAACAGAGATCTTACCAAGGATAGTCAACAGGCTAATTTTTATTTATTAGGTTTTAAAGACAGGAACTAATATAAAAGTATAGTTACTCAACTTGTTTACTATAAGTTTCTATCAACTTCCAACTTTTTGAATTTAGCATCAGTGATGTACTACAAGTTTGAACAAGTTGTAAAAATGTGGCAGAGTTAGAGCTACTGAAAAAAGTAGATGTAAAGTTTATTGGAGTAGAGAAAGCCAGAGAATAGAAGCTGATTATTTCACCATTTCATATGAACATTTGAATTTCATTCATTTCTTCTTTCAATTTACTTAGCAATAATTTTTCGGACAAACCTGATAGTCACTGTAATAGATTTGCTGCATTGCACTGCAGACGGTGACTGCAGCAATGAAATTAAGAGGCTTGCTACCTGGAAGAAAAGCTGTGAAAAATCTAAACAGCATATTAAAAAGCAGAGCCATCTCTCTGCTGACAAAGGTCCCTCTGGTCAAAGCTATGGTTTTCCAGTAGTCATGTATGGTTGTGAGAGTTGGACCATAAGGAAAGCTGAGCACTGAATAATTGATGTTTTTGAACTGCAGTGTTAGAGAAGACTCTTGAGAGCCCCTTGGATGCAAGTAGATCAAACGAGTCAATCCTAAAGGAAATCAATCCTGACTATTCACTGGAAGGACTGATGCTGAAGCTAAAGCTCCAATACTCTGGACACTGATGCAAAATGAAGACTCATTGGCAAAGACCCTGATGCTGAAAAAGATTGCAGGCAGGAAGAAAAAAAGGGATGCCAGAGAATGAGATACCTGGTTGCCATCCCAGACTCAAAGGACATGAGTTTGAACAAATTCTGGGAGATAATGAAGAATGGTGAGGCCTGGCATGCTGCAGTCCATGGGGTCACAAACAGTCAGACAGGACTGAAGCAACTGAGCACACACACACACATGCACACTGTAATTACAACATTCAGTACTGAGGTATTGTTACCTAATATTTTCAAAAACAGCATCAAATTAATAAATAACTTATATTCATGGATTACCTAGTTCACGATATGAAACTGTATGTCCTTTTATATTTGAAATCAATGTTCCATTTATTAGCCAAGCAAGTAACTTAAACTTGTGAAGTCTGGACAAGGGCATAGCAAAGTAACAAATGCTTGGGAACTGTGAGCATTTTCTTCAGTTACTTAACATTCACCCAGAGTTTTCTGCCATGTGATTTATATCGCAGTAATTTCAATGAAATATGCCTTCTTTATCTATTCCTAAGGGAAAGGGTCATTTATTTGATTTTCTAAACCTCACCCAATATCTTCAAAATGGTTCCTGGGGGATTTCTCAAATTAAATTTTTAGCACATGCATACTTCACAGTGCCACGCAGTGACAGAGCATCAGAAAAGACGAGTGGAGTCAAAGTTTAATTTCAAAGAGATGAAATACCCAAAATGTAGTAAAAATAATTAGAACAAGAAATGATGTAGAAAAACCATCATCTAGCTGGGACGGTTTTAATACTGCCTCTTTTTGCATGTTTTATGTATTTGTGTCAGTTTTTATTTCCTGAAGCAATACTAACTGCTTCTGATGATACACTAAATTTTGATGAAAAGAGATAAAAATTCAACATGCTCTAAATACACACACATATACACACTCACACTTATACCCTCTGTATAGGGACCTGAAATTCAATTTACTTTTCATTGATAACTGGAGACTTTGTCTAATAAAACTGCTCTTATGGACACGCTTTTAAAATTCCCTGTCAACATAGATAATTGTTTTATATTTTATGGCTTCTAAAATAAAATGCCTATTGTTTACAAGTTTTCTCCCATCCATTCATGGTTATAATATGCTTATAATATAGTCTTATACTATTGAAGACATATAAAAAATAAAATAAATTTGAAGGAGAGTCATTTTATAAATTAAAAAAATACTTTATCAAAGAATAATGAAATATTAGTTCATATAATGAAGAAACAATCAACTAACAAAATAAATAAATCCTCAGATAATCTAATAAAATTAATGATCATAAATTCTAGAACAAGAATCAAGGAGATTGGATCATCCATTTCCTGAAGCTGTCACAAATAAGATTGAAATTTCTTTTTAAATGACCATTCTCTCAAATATTTTCCTGAAAACTGCTAAAAAAAATCAACAGGGAATAATAATTTAATAAAGAAGTTAAAAAAGCAGAAACACTGAAAAAATACAACTGGTGACTAAAATTCAAGAGGAACTATCAAGAATTGGATGAAGTTAAAAAGGAAGTACTATTATGCATTAAGCTTCATACAAATACTGAAGTGTCTTAGGAAGGGTTAATCCTGAATATCATGTCAGTATCTATGAAAAAGAGATGGACTTGACCTTCTTGAAGTGAACAGTGACTTCTGTAAGATATTAGTCATCAAGGGATAAATATTTTGATCACCAATTCTTTCTATTGAAAGATTTGCGAACAAAAGAGGAAATGATGAAAAAAAAATTGCATGTATTGAGGTATTGAGAAGTTACTCACACTGATACATAGTTTAACTTAAATTTTACTAAACAAAGCTGCCTGTTTTATGGCCTTTCTGACATGCATCATTCACCTGCTTTGGCCATTGAGAAAGGGAACAATTCAAAAGACAAAAAGTTATAACTATGGTTCAGACATCCAGAAATCAATCTGAGAGATCTGAATGGGAAAATATCAGATTTGAAGGGATTTAATCTATGTTGTATGTATAAACAGAATAAAACTAATTATTCACAGAATTTGGTAGTATATTTAGTCAATAAATTATATACAAGGAAAAAGGTCTTTGCAAATGAAAATGCATTCTTAAAATGCATAGATAACAGCAGATCATATGGTACATTTATATTCATCCATCAAAACTAACATGAAAAAGTCCTCTCATTTGAGTCTCTTTAGAAAGTAGTTTGATCACAAAGCTCACAGAATGAAAAAACTGAAAGACAATTTAGAGGTATGCCCTGATATATAAATATATAATTCCATAATTCTAGGGTCACAATTGGCTTCTCTAGTGGCTCAGATGGTAAACAATCTGTCAGCAACACAAGAGACCTGGGTTTATATCCCTGGATCAGAAAGATCCCCTGGAGAAGTGAATGGCTACCTACTCTAGTATTCTTGCCTGGATAATTCCATGGATGGAGGAGACTGTCAGTCTACATCCATTGGGTCACAAAGAGTCGGACATGACTGAGTGACTAACACAGGGTTACAAAGAGATTTAGGTTACTAATTATAGAGGAGGAGGACACAAAATATACTAATATTTTTTCAATAATATAGACGTTATAGGAAAAAGCAGTTATACCTGGGAAAAGCACTACAGAAGGGAAGAGTAACACTCAATTTTATTTGTTAGCTTCCAGGTAACACCTTAAATGAGTTACTCGGAACTGTGTGGATAATAAACTATTTGATTTTTAATATTCAAAGTATAAATTTATAAATAGCTAGACTAAAAGTAGAGAGCAGTATTGAAGAGTCATTGTTTATAGATATTTTCCTTCCACATTGTGATTTGCTGATAGTTTATAAGGAATAATATATATTTCATAATTTAGCTGTTTTGTTTACCCAATGTATGTACTATAAATATAATAAGAATATATATAAATATATAAATAAATATACTACAAACTTAAAATTTTCTTGCCAACAAAGTTCACATTATTTCTCAGATATTTATTTCTCTAGAATTATTTATTAACTCCTCTTTATTCATTATTAATAGAAAATCTTTGGAAGAAAATAAGTTCAGTGCAGCAAATATAGAATATATGACCCACAGAACTATACATATATTTATGCTGTTAATACAGATATATGATTCCCAACAGTCCATTTCCATCATTTAAAATCAGAATTAGTTAGAATGTATTCCAGAACTAAATAAGGGAGATGAGAACTCATTTTGGTCTTCAGGTCTGAAAACAGAGGGAAGTACTCTTTTAATAAACAAATTTCAGAACCTGTATCTTGTTTTATGAAAAAAAAAAAAACAAAAAACAACTCTCTGGTCAAAAAAAGATGAAGCTATAACCAAGAGCAGTAAGAACTGCTCATTTATGTCCCAAAGTCACACAGGATTCGGGGGCACTGTTGTGTCACCAGCCATGATATATTCGTACAGATGAGAGAGAAGAGGTNTGGCCTTTCTGACATGCATCATTCACCTGCTTTGGCCATTGAGAAAGGGAACAATTCAAAAGACAAAAAGTTATAACTATGGTTCAGACATCCAGAAATCAATCTGAGAGATCTGAATG
Organism: Neotragus pygmaeus; assembly: GCA_006410875.1. Lineage (NCBI taxonomy): Eukaryota > Metazoa > Chordata > Mammalia > Artiodactyla > Bovidae > Neotragus > Neotragus pygmaeus. The sequence continues at coordinate 12,780 of SJYV01047686.1, read as the reverse complement.
GGAAAATATCAGATTTGAAGGGATTTAATCTATGTTGTATGTATAAACAGAATAAAACTAATTATTCACAGAATTTGGTAGTATATTTAGTCAATAAATTATATACAAGGAAAAAGGTCTTTGCAAATGAAAATGCATTCTTAAAATGCATAGATAACAGCAGATCATATGGTACATTTATATTCATCCATCAAAACTAACATGAAAAAGTCCTCTCATTTGAGTCTCTTTAGAAAGTAGTTTGATCACAAAGCTCACAGAATGAAAAAACTGAAAGACAATTTAGAGGTATGCCCTGATATATAAATATATAATTCCATAATTCTAGGGTCACAATTGGCTTCTCTAGTGGCTCAGATGGTAAACAATCTGTCAGCAACACAAGAGACCTGGGTTTATATCCCTGGATCAGAAAGATCCCCTGGAGAAGTGAATGGCTACCTACTCTAGTATTCTTGCCTGGATAATTCCATGGATGGAGGAGACTGTCAGTCTACATCCATTGGGTCACAAAGAGTCGGACATGACTGAGTGACTAACACAGGGTTACAAAGAGATTTAGGTTACTAATTATAGAGGAGGAGGACACAAAATATACTAATATTTTTTCAATAATATAGACGTTATAGGAAAAAGCAGTTATACCTGGGAAAAGCACTACAGAAGGGAAGAGTAATACTCAATTTTATTTGTTAGCTTCCAGGTAACACCTTAAATGAGTTACTCGGAACTGTGTGGATAATAAACTATTTGATTTTTAATATTCAAAGTATAAATTTATAAATAGCTAGACTAAAAGTAGAGAGCAGTATTGAAGAGTCATTGTTTATAGATATTTTCCTTCCACATTGTGATTTGCTGATAGTTTATAAGGAATAATATATATTTCATAATTTAGCTGTTTTGTTTACCCAATGTATGTACTATAAATATAATAAGAATATATATAAATATATAAATAAATATACTACAAACTTAAAATTTTCTTGCCAACAAAGTTCACATTATTTCTCAGATATTTATTTCTCTAGAATTATTTATTAACTCCTCTTTATTCATTATTAATAGAAAATCTTTGGAAGAAAATAAGTTCAGTGCAGCAAATATAGAATATATGACCCACAGAACTATACATATATTTATGCTGTTAATACAGATATATGATTCCCAACAGTCCATTTCCATCATTTAAAATCAGAATTAGTTAGAATGTATTCCAGAACTAAATAAGGGAGATGAGAACTCATTTTGGTCTTCAGGTCTGAAAACAGAGGGAAGTACTCTTTTAATAAACAAATTTCAGAACCTGTATCTTGTTTTATGAAAAAAAAAAAAACAAAAAACAACTCTCTGGTCAAAAAAAGATGAAGCTATAACCAAGAGCAGTAAGAACTGCTCATTTATGTCCCAAAGTCACACAGGATTCGGGGGCACTGTTGTGTCACCAGCCATGATATATTCGTACAGATGAGAGAGAAGAGGTGAACTGTACTCTAATGATCCAAGGACAAGGCAGGGGTATGCAACTTAAAGACAGTTACCAAAGCGCTACCTCCCAAAGACAGTTACCAATGCTCTACCTCTCCTGGATAATAATAATTATAGACTAATAGTGATCACAGCTGTCTTTTAGTAGCTCTGAGGACATGCCAGACTCTCTTCTAAGCAATTTTCATGTGTGAACTCATTCAATCTGATCAACAAATTTATGGAGAGGATTATCTTCTTATAGAATGTGAGACACAGGGATTAAGAATTTTCCACAGATGATGTACCTTCTGTCTGGTCTCAACCAAAAGAGTTGGAATTAGCCCCTGTGTTATATCCTCTCTCCCTATGTAACTCCTTCTGGGGAGACTGTTAAACATACATATGTGTGCATATCCACACAAATGTGGAGAACTACATTTTCTGCTAAATGCATTGAGATGGCGTTTCATTTTTTATAGAGAAGTTCTGAGTAAACCATTTAGGTGAGTTTTTACTTAGCATTATTATTCTTATTTAGCCTATGGAAACACAATAAATATTTTCAGAACAAATGAGATCAATGATATATAATATTAATATAATTGTCTGTAGAATAATTAATAAGAACTAATTGGAAATGGCACCCCGCTTCAGTCCTCTTGCCTGGAGAATCCCATGGAGGGAGGAGCCTGATAGGCTACAGTCCATGGTGTCGTAAAGAGTCAGACATGAATGAGTGACTTCACTTTCACTTTCACTTTCAATTGTAAAATTACTTAAACTTGTGTGTATGTGTGTATACAAGTAAGTCAAGGCTGTATATTGTCACCTTGCTTATATACAGTACTTTGGCCACTTCATGCGAAGAGTTGACTCACTGGAAAAGACTCTGATGCTGGGAGGGATTGGGGGCAGGAGGAGAAGGGGACGACCGAGGATGAGATGGCTTGGTGGCATCACAGACTCGATGGACGCGAGTCTGAGTAAACTCTGAGAGATGGTGATGAACAGGGAGGCCTGGCGTGCTGCAATTCATGAGGTCGCAGAGAGTCGGACATGACTGAGCAACTGAACTGAACTGAACTGAACTGCTTATATAACTTCTTTCAGGGTACATCATGCAAAATGCCAGACTGGATGAAGGACAAAGGTGGATTCAAGATTTCCTGGAGACATATCTAACCTCAGATATGCAGTTGAAACCATCCTTATAGCAGAAAGCAAAGAGGAACTAAAGAGCCTCTTGATGAATGTGAAAGAGGAGAGTGAAAAAGCTGGCTGAAAACTAAACATTCATAAAAGAAAGATCATGGTAACCAGTCCCAGCACTTCATGACAACTAGATGGGGAAACAATGGAAACAGTGACAGACTTTATTTTCTTGGGCTCCAAAATCACTGAAGATAGTGACTGCAGCCATGAACTTGTTGCTCCTTGAAAGAAAAGCTATGACCAACCTAGACAGGATATTAGAAAGCAGAAAAATTACTTTGCCCACAAAGACTATAATTTGCCATATAGTCAAGGCTATGGGTTTTCCAGTAGTCATGTATGGATGTGAGAGTTCGTGTATACCTGTGGCAGATTCATGTTGATGTATGGCAAAACCAATACAATATTGTAAAGTAATTAACCTCCAATTAAAATAAATAAATTTATATTAAAAAAAAAAGCTGAGCATCAAAGATCTGATGCTTTTGAACTATGGTATTGGAGAAGACTCTTGAGAGTCCCCTGAATGCAAGGAGATCAAACCAGTCAATTATAAAGGAAGTCAATCCTGGATATTAATTAGAAGGACTTGGTGCTAAAGCTGAAGCACCAATACACTGGCCTCCTGATGTGAAGAGCTGACACATTAGAAAAGGTCCTGATGCTGGCAAAGGTCGAAGGCAAAAGTAGAAGAGGACAGCAGAAGATAAGATGGTTAGATGACATTACTGACTCAATGGACATGAGTTTGAGCAATAGGAGATGGTGAAGGACAGGGAAACCTGGTGTGCTGCAGTCCATGGGGCCTGAAAGAATCAGACACAACTGAGCAACTGAACAATGACAACAATCATACATATATCTACATGGCCTATCCACTTCCATGATTCTTATTTTAAATTCATAATTTTAACCATGTTCATTGTTTTTTATTCATATATTGATTTTCAGAGAAGGAAATAGCAACTCACTCCATTACTCTTGCCTGGAGAATTACATGGAATGAGAACCCTGGGGGGTGTGCTGCAGTCCATGGGGTTGCAAATTCTGACACGACTAAGCAACTAACACACACACACATTGATTTTTTTTCTGAAAAAAATTGTAAAATTATCATTTTTAAAAGAGATAATTAAATAAGAATTTTTATGTTTAATATACAGCTTCAGTTCAGTTCAGTTCAGTCGATTAGTCGTGTCTGACTCTCTGCGACCCCATGAATTGCAGCACGCCAGGCCTTCCTGTCCATCACCAACTCCCGGAGTTCACTCAGACTCACATCCATTGAGTCAGTGATGCCATCCAGCCATCTCATCCTCTGTAGTCCCCTTCTCCTCCTGCCTCCAATCTCTCCCAGCATCAGTCTTTTCCAGTGAGTCAACTCTTCGCATGAGGTGGCCAAAGTACTGGAGTTTCAGCTTCAGCATCGTTCCTTCCACCTAAAAGCAGCAATTACTTGCTCTATTCAATTAGTTTTCTGTTATTTTTTAGCAACCAGTATAATTCTGAATATTAACCAAGACAGATTACCCCAACCTGGAAATACAATGGCAGTAATTTGTTTAAATAACCCTAGAAGAGTTGACAGTGGTAGTACAATCAGTGACTGTCTTGTGCCTACTCTGAAGATGTGTTTAGACAGGCCCGGTTGTCAATACACCAAACCTGCTGTCTACCACACTCTCCCCATGATCAGTACCATCTGAAAACTGTTTTTTATACACTTTTGGTACATGCTTTTTAAGAGCTAAATCCAACTACTAGCAATGACAAGAGTTTAGGATTTATCCTGTATGAAATATCTATAGTTAGTTCAAAAATAAACAATAACTCAACCAGTGGAAAAATCATTGTACTTCATCTTTATGCTTTTTTTTTTTTAATATATTTGATAGCTAGATGCAAAGTAGTAAAAAGAAGACAGCTTAAGCTTTTGCTTACTCCCTCAGGACACTTTATTGTAGAAAACAAAGACCATTTACTGGTAAATACTTGCAAAACAACTCTCAGAAACAATGATTCTTCAATAAAATCCATTACTTGTTGTAATACATTTTCACAAACATAAATAGGATCTTTTGTATTTTGTCCCATTCTTAGTTATAAAGTAAAATCAAAATTACTTTAAATCTTTTTCCTTATGCCATTTAAACAGCCTATAAGAAACTGTTGAATCTTTTCATACCTTGTAAAAATCTTAGACAATTTTATTGTCTCCTTCCAATTTAAGTTATTTGGCATTTTATCTAACAGCAGTCAGCTAAAAGTTACCTTTCCCTATAAATTTTTTAAACCCTAATATTTACCTTATTGATATGTTCCTAGCAATTCATGTTTGTGCATATATGTATGTTTTTAATGACGCATGATTCCTCTTTCTTTATAGATGCTTTTGCCAGTAAGTACTAAGAAATCCATCAAATCTACTTTCTAAAAGACTGATTTTTTTCCCTTACATAACAAATAACCCAGGGCTAGCTTGCACTGTTTCATATTAATATATTATCAAGGAGTCAGACCCTTTTCAGTGATGTGTTGTAGCCACCTCTTCACTTTTGATTTAGACACTAACACTGTAGATAAAGCTTCATGCACCATAACCATCATGGAAGAGGAGTAGCTGAAAGGGTCTCTCACATCCACTACCTGACAAGGGCTATTTTTCCAGAACCCTCTGACAGATTACTCATTGATCTGGATGTGACCATATNTGCCAAAGAACTGATGCTTTTGAACTGTTGGAGAAGACTCTTGAGAGTCCCTTGGATTGCAAGGAGATCCAACCAGTCCATCCTAAAGGAGATCAGTCCTGGATGTTCATTGAAAAGACTGATGTTGAAGCTGAAATTCCAATACTTTGGCCACCTGATGCAAAGAGTTGACTCATTTGAAAAAACCTTGATGCTGGGAAAGATTGAGGGCAGGAGGAGAAAGGGACAACAGAGGATGAGACGGTTAGATGGCATCATTGACTCAATGGACATGAATTTGAGTAAACTCTGCGAGTTGGTGATGGACAGGGTGGCCTGGCATGTTGTGGTTCATGGGGTTGTTATGAGTCGAACACAACTGAGAGACTGAACTGACTGAACTAGAAGATCCCCTGGAGTAGAACTGGCAATCCACTCTAGTATTCTGTGGAATAGTCCATGTAGAGAGGAGCCTGGTTGACTACAGTACATGGGGCTGCAAAGAGTTGACACACAACTATAAATTAAGTGCAATAACTCAAGAATTCATAATTCATAATACCACCCTTTTTTGGAATACATTCTGATTTCATTGTGTAGGCTTTAGTGTGTGGGTTCTTACTGAACTATACCAAAAAAAGAATCATGGATGTCTATAGAGGTAATTAGCTAAGGTATGAGTCCCTTAATTACTAACCCTTATTTTTCCTAAACTACTAATTTTTTCCTCAGTGTTGATCTCATTCAGTGCTCAATATTAATTTGACACTGAGCCCCAGAGATAATTTCATAATCAAATAAGAAAGTTAGGGTAGTTGATGACTGACTTGGGATGGGAACACAAGAAAAGCTGGTTAGTACAGAATGAATTTAGGCTAAATATAATTAATATTTGCTAAGCCACTTTAGTAGTGTTCGACTCTGCCACCCTATGGACTGTAGCCCACCAGGCTCTTCTGTCCATCGGATTCTCCACACAAGAATACTGGAGTGGGTAGCCTCCTTCAGGGGATCTTCCTAAACCAGGGATAGAACCTGTGTCTCTTACATCTCCTACATTGGCAGGTGGGTTCTTTACCACTAGCTCCACCTGGGAAGCAACATCAAATAAGTGAGTGCCATAGTATTAGTTTGCTAGGGCTGTTATCACAAATATTACAGACTGGATGGCTTAACAGAAATGTACTTTCTCAAAGTTCTGGTGTCTAAACCAGAGGTGAAGGTGTTTTCAGGTTTCCTTCTGAGACCTCTCTCCTTGATTTGCTGATGGCCCCCCTTCCCTTTGTCTTTCCCTGCTGCTTCCTCTGCGTTGTCTCTGTCCTTATATCCTCTGCTTATGAAGATACCAGCCATACTGGATGAAAAGTTAAAGTGTTAGTTGCTCAGTCATGTCCAACTGTTTGCAACTTGGGCTGTAGCCAACCAGGCTCCTCTCTCCATGGAGTTATCTAGACAAAAATATTGGAAATGGGTATTTAGCCATTCCCTTCTCCAGGGGATCTTTCCTAAACTGTGGGTGTGGAAAATTCTTCAAGAGATGAGAATACCAGACCACCTAACCTGCCTCCTGAGAAATCTGTATGTAGGTCAAGAAGCAACAGTTAGAACCGGACATGGAACAATGGACTGATTGCAAATTGGACAAGGGGTATGTCAAGGCTGTATATTGTCACCCTGCTTATTTAGCTTATATTCAGAGTGCATCATGCAAAATGCTGGGCTGGATGAACCACAAGCTGGAACCAAGATTGCTGGGAAATCTGCAGATGACACTACTCTTAAGGCAGAAAACGAAAAGGAATTAAAGAGTCTCCAGATGAAAGTGAAAGAGGAGAGTGAAAAAGCTGGCTTAAAACTCAACATTCAAAAAACTAAGATCATGACATCTGGTCCCACCACTTCAAGGCAAACAGATGGGGAAACAATGGAAACAGTGAAAACATTTATTTATTGGCTCCAACATCATTGCAGTTTGTGACTGCAGCCATGTAATTAAAAGACACTTGCTCCTTAGAAGAAAAGCTATGACAAACCTACACAGCATAATAAAAGACAGAGACATTACTTTACCAACAAAGGTCTGTCTAGTCAAAGCTATGTTTTTTCCAGTAGTCATGTATGGATATGAGAGTTGGACCATAAAGAAAACTGAACACTGAAGAATTGATGCTTTCGAACTCTTATTTTTCTTCTCTGGCCTTCCACTCTTGATGAGTGTCTTATTTTTCTTCTCTGTCCTCTCTTGATGTATAATTGCCTTATTTGAGAGTGGGATGGCAGGCTGATTCTGTCTTCTAATAACCCTTCATCAGGGTTCCCCATAAAAAGTGGTTATACCCAAGTGTTCTATGAAGATTCTCCCAACTGGAATAAGCATATGGTTGGCCAGTTTACAAAAGTGGTTCTGACTTGTTAGTCTTTTTAACAGTATCAGATATAGATTCTGCCTGAGCTGTGCTTGAGCTTGCTATTTCACATAGAGTAACTGGTGATTTGTAGGTCTGAGGTTAGGGAACCCTCATTGGAAAAGACACTGATGCTGGGAAAGATTGAAGGCAGGAGGAAAAGGGAATGACAGAAGTTGAGATGGTTGGATGCCATCACCAACTCAATGGACAAGAGTTTGAGCAAGCCTCAGGATTTAGTGATGGACAGGGAAGCCTGGTGCGCTACAGTCCATGGGGTCGCAAAGAGCTGGACATGACTGAGCAACTGAATTGAATTCAATGCATTTACTTTATTAAGTTAATTCTGGCAGAATGTCCCAAATGGGACATGAATTTTGCAAGTTTTCACTCCTTAACTCTTTTACTCATGTAGCATATACTTACTAATGACATTTTATTAATCATACATATGATACACACATCATATATGTATATGTATATAATGCTCTTAGCCATGTGGATCAAAGGAAAGCAAGATTGGTTTAATCCTTAATCTCTCAAAGCAATTGAATGAATCAGTCATTGATATGTCAACAGGTGATAACATTCAGCTACCCTGAATATCAATACAATAGGCAAAAATCACATTTCAATTTTAACTGCTGCTATTCTTTTAATTGTGTGCAGCAGAATCCATTTCAGCTGGTTTAAGCAAACAATTACAATCTTAAAGGCCCCTAAAGTTGCTGGGGAAAGGGAAGTCCAAAAAGAAGTTTCCTGCTTCAGAGAGCATCCTCATACCAATTGTTTCAATTCAAAGCAATGTGGCTATTATAGTCAAATATAACTAGTTGGTAAAACTGACATGACAGTTTGTTAATTCTTATTGATCCTGAACACAGATGCCCAAAGTTATAAACATATTTAATACAATATTCATTTATCATTTAAAAATATATATGTATGTATATATACATACATAGACACACGTGACCAAGAGATCACTCATAGAAAACACAAGGAAGAACCTCTATTATTCTATCTTCTTTGAAGTACAAAGTAGATAGATCAAAAATTGAAATCAAAAATCATAGATTACATGCTTCTATGTATCACACATGTGTATTTAAAATATATATATATATATTGACACAGACTTGCTTGGATTTTTTTCTTGTAATTTCTTTGTAGCTTTAACATATAAACAGAATTTTTCCTTTTTTATAAGAAAGTGATGCCAAAGAGCTGAGGGACCATATAATATTCAAAATATGTCACTAAGGTGGTTGTGCTCCTATAGAAATTAAAAATATTATCCCATAATAAATATTTAATTTTGAATTGAATTAATAATTTTTGAATTCTAACACAATTATGATTTAAATATAAATTCTTTTAAAATAGAAAATAAGCCTAAAATACAGAGTAGGCAAAAAAAAAATAGACATAATTTTCTATTGATACAAAATCTATCTTTAGTCCATTGCTAATAAAGTCCTACATAAACAAAGAGTATTGCTATTTATATGTATGCTACATCAAGACATTCTAGTAGAAAAGATGTTTGTATAATGTCAGGCTATTTGTATAATAAACAACTCAAGGTTAAAGAATATCTAAAAGTGACAACAATGAAGACATTTTTATTTAATATAAAAAGCATATTGAAATGGCAATCTACTGCAGTATTCTTGCCTGGGAAATCCCATTGACAGAGGAGCCTGGTGGGCTACCATTCATGAGATCACAAAGAATCAGACATGACTTCATGACTAAACAACATATTGTCTTGCATTAGATATCATTTTGTAATCCCCCATTTTCCCGCTTACAGCCTTGAAAAATTAATTCTGGTTTACTACATAAGACTTAATACAATAATCTTGTTTTCTTTTAAAACATTTAACACATAATATAGAAAAATATCAATAATAAAACCCCTTTTGTACTACAGAAAAATTGTTTCATTTTCTAAAAGAGAAAGTTGCTAAATAAATAATTTATGGCTAGAGTGATATTTTTATATATGGGTAGGCTGTCTTTGTACTTCAGAAAAGACTGAAAATGAAGTTTCTCCCTTATGTTTTCTATGAGTAAAGCCTTGGTTACAACGGAAACATATTGTCCATTTCAACAAGCTTAAACTAACTGTGAAACATAGCCATTTGCATTGAATGCTCTGTAAGTGAATAAGCTTAAAATAAATGAATGTTTTGCCAAAGCAATGCAATTTAAAACTATTTTGAATGTTTTTTGTGCACCTAAAATATAACATTAATAATTTTTTTTTTAAATAAAGGTGAGTGTTATTCATACTCCATGAAAAAGGATTAATAGTATAGAGCAAAAGATACTCTTACAGGAAAACATATTAATTACTCACAGACCAAACTGACATACACTTGAAAAATTCCTGTGCACATAATAAATACAGTCACACAATAAAATGTTCTCACTCTGCTGCACTGTCAATCTGTTTAAAGATGATATACCATAAAACTTTTTTTAAATGCTAAGGTGAAAGCCAAATATAAATCTCTCTTGAAATATAAGTAGATTTAAAAGGTATTTCTTGACATTATAAAATGCACATTTATCTGCAGTGACATTTACATTTGCTGTTAATTCCAGTGTCATGGTTTTGACACATTAACAAGTCAAATACGTTAAAAGCACTTGTTGGTATATAGTCCTTGTGCAGGAATTAATAATTGCTTTTCTTTTTCACATGGATCAAGGAATAAATGTTATCATATTTTCATAGAATGAAAAAAAGGGTATGCCTGAGTTCTTCTGTATCTATGGAACATGAACCATTCTTTGAAATTAGAAACAATGAGTAGCAAACTTAGATAGGAAATAATTCATTAAGTATAAAATTCATAATACACATCCATAAGAAACTTCTTTGAAGGTTGATACATAATAATCTTCTCTAGAGCAACTTCACTTTGATTTTTCACTTTCATGCATTGGAGAAGGAAATAGCAACCCAATCCTGTGTTCTTGCCTGGAGAATCCCAGGGACGGGGAAGCCTGGTGGGCTGCCATCTATGGGGCTGCACAAAGTCGGACACGACTGAAGCGACTTAGCAGTAGCAGCAGTAGGGCTAGTTTGTTTGCTGTGAAACTGGTAGAAATTGCAGGGCCATTCATGACGTTCATGGTGGCTAAGAGGTTAAAAACTTCTGCTTCCAATGTGGGAGACCTGGGTTTGATCCCTGGGTCGGGAATATCCCCTGGAGAAGGAAATGGCAACCCACCCCAGTATTCTTGCCTGGCGAATCCCATGAACAGAGAGGCTGGTAGACGTCAGTCCATGGGGTCGCAAAGAGTCGGACATGACTGAGCAACTTCACTTTCACTTTCTTTCATTAGTTAACAAGGCTCTACCTTAAACCCTCTTAGACTTGGGCATACTTATGTAAATTTATTATACACCAGTGAGGAGGGGTTAAGGAAACCAATTAAACAGTAGAGACTAGGAGTTTTGAAACAAGGTGGGTCAGTGTAATGTCAGTATAAGAACTGAAGAGACTTTTTTTTTTTAAACAATTTTCTTGAATTCTAGTCAAAGACAGGCAAGTAGGAGGATGTTACATGTATGCCATATATTGCTCTAGATTGTAATACGACTACCGTTGCCTACTTAGACCATTTTATACCCCAATCTCTTTCTGTTTCTGCTACTAACACAGTCTTTCTACAGCAACCTGTATTCCTTTGAAAAGATATACAGAACCTGTACTATGTTGTGTTGTTTGTGCAGAAGTACTATATATATATATATATAAATTTATAAATGATATACATTTCAGTTTCCTCTCTCATTTAAAACTATTAAATTTTCTAATATTAATTCATATGCTCTGCTATGCTTCATTGCTAAGTCATGTCCAACTCTTTGCAGCCCCATGGATTGTAGGCTCCTAACAGAATCCACAGAGATTCTCCAGGCAAGAACACTGGAGCAGGTTGTCATGCCCTCCTCCAAGGGATCTTCCCAACCCAGGGATCAAACCCAGGTCTTCCACATTGGAGGTGGGGTTTTTACTGTCTGAGCCACGAGGAGGGTCAATATCAAAATGGTGATAAAACATCAAAACACTTGGTTGTGTATATTTTTAACTTTTTTTTTCCAGTTAATAAATTACAACACTCAATCTTGTTTTCAGTATTTGTCTCCTAAACTTTAGCAACACATACATACACGATCAAAAATGGGACTTCGATAAGTTATTGGTTCATTGATAAAAATCTATTAATTCTATCACATCAAACAAAATATTTGTAATATTTGTTGGCAGTCAACAACTTCGTATCAGCATATCTTATCTTCATGATAGGAAACCAGTCATATTTTTGGAAAGTGTGTGTTTTGGCAAATTCCTTCAATAACCAGGTATCCTCCTGGTTATTGTAGACTCCTGATTCTGAAATGATTTTGGAAACCCCTTGAACCAGGTCTTCTGACTTGCTTGCTCAGAATGAGGTGTACAAGACACACATACTCAAAACAAAATTTCATAATGTGCAATGCACTGTTGTTTCAACCTCACTTGTCATTTCTCGTTTATTAACCATGCAAAGTCATTAAATTGATTAATACTCTAAATCATATCAAAACAATCTGAAAATACTGTAATATATCAACTCCATTTTATACCTGATTTAACTTTGCATCAACAATTGTGACATGGTTAAGATGGTGATGCTAATAAAACATCATCTGAGGTAAAATGTATGAAAGTGAAAGTAAAACTCGCTCAGTCACGTCTGACTCTTCGCAACCCCATGACCTATACATTCCATGGAATTCCCCATGCCAGAATACTGGAGTAGGTAGCCTTTCCCTTCTCCAGGGTAATTCCCCAACCCAGGGATCTAATCCAGGTCTCCTCACTGCAGGTGGATTCTTTACCAGCTGAGCCACAAGGGAAGCCCAAGAATACTGGAGTGGGTCAACTATCCCTTCTCCAGTGGTTCTTCCTGATCCAGGAATCAAACCAGGGTCTCCTGAA
>SJYV01047685.1:2118363-2133307 GCA_006410875.1 Neotragus pygmaeus | reverse complement strand
TGAGAGTTGGACTATAAAGAAAGCTGAGCGCTGAAGAATTGATGCTTTTGAATTGTAATGTTGGAGAAGACTCTTGAGAGTCCCTTGGACTGCAGGGAGATTCAACCAATCCATCCTAAAGGAAATCAGCCCTGGGTGTTCATTGGAAGGACTGATACTGAAGCTGAAACTCCAATATTTTGGCCAACTGATGCGAAAAACTGACTTATTTGAAAAGACCCTGATGCTGGGAAAGGTTAAAAGCGGGAGCAGAAGGGGACGATGGAGGATGAGATGGTTGGATGGCATCACTGATTCAATGGACATGAGTTTGGGTAAACTCCAGGAGTTAGTGATGGACAGGGAGGCCTGGCGTGCTGTAGTCCACGGGGTTGCAAAGAGTTGGTCGCTAATGAGCAACTGAAGTGAACTGACTAAACTGCACTTCTTAAAATGTTGCCAACTAAGACATGAACCAACAACCACAATAAAGAGTAGTGGAAATCTACACTTTGGAAACTGACAAAATGGAGTTGAAATCCTGGATCTTCTAACTACTAGTGAGGAGACTTTGGACAAGTTACTTGACCTTTCTAAGCCAGGCAAGATTCTCCAGGCAAGAATACTGGAGTCGGTGGCCATTTCCTACTCCAGGGGATCTTCCAAAACCCAGGGATCGAACCCGCATCTCCTGCTTGGCAGGTGGATTCTTTACCACTGTGCCATTTAAGCCGCTATGCTCTGTCTACCCACAGAGAATTCTGAAGGAAACAGTATTCATGTTGAAGGTGGCAGCAGGCCGTGGATATGAGAGAACAAGGCAGCACAAGAAATGCCAACGGTTTGAGCGCAATAAGACAAAGGCCAATTAATCAACAGAAATCAAGAGTGAGTAAATAAATATCAGAGGACAGAACAAGATATGATGACCAAAGTACATGCAAACACTCTGCAGGGAGGAGAGCTGTTGATCAGTCAAACAGCTGGCGCGTCACAGTGGGTCACGGGAAATGTGGAAAAGGCAGAGTTGGAAACAGGACATACAGTACTCAGACCTGGCAGAGAAGGACTCTCAATACACGTGGGTCCACACAGAGAAGGACCACATGCTCCCTTAGCCTCAGCAGCCATTACAGATCTCTCACCTTGGTGAGAAGCATCTGCAGTGAGCCTGGTCTGTACTGTTGCTGTAATAGTGACTGCAAGGTTAAGAGTGAGGGTGACTTGACAGAGCTCTCTGAAAAAGTATTTCAGTGCTGCCTTCGCTGGCTTCTTGGAGGCAGGTGTATCTGAGTGTCACTGATGGAAAGAGAGGACTTAGGGACTTCCCTGGTGGTCCAGTGGCTAAGACTCTGCACTCCTAATGCAGGGGGCCTAGGTTTGATCCCTGCTCAAGGAAATAGATTCCCCATGATGCAACTAAAGATCCTGCATGGCACAACGAAGTTTGAAGATTCTACTGCTGAAATTAAGACCGAAAGCGGCCAAATAAATATTAAAAGATAAAAAAAGAGAGAGAGAGAGCACTTGATTGAACCGTGAATCTGATCAGTAAATCCCCATGGGCAGGCCTCAGGTCCACAACCTTCCTGTTTAATTGGCAGAAGCATCCATGATCTCTTTCTGAGGGAAATACTTAGTGTGTTTAGTAGTTTTCCCGGTTTTACACCTCAGTGGATAAATAGAGACGGTATCGTCTAGAAACATGTTTTTTTTTTTTTTAAGATGTGCAACACCAAGTATATCTTTAAAGAGTGCAGAAAAGTCAGTCTTAAAGCCCCTTAAAGAATCAAGGTGGTGATGTATCAATTTTTATATGGATAAGCTAAGTTCCACAGAAAATTTGGAAGGCCAAATGATACGGTGGAAGTGCATGGGTTTTCGTGTCTGAAAAATTTAGTTTGAACTTCAGCTTAACAGCAACACTGCACAAATTATTTAACCACTTTGTTTCTCCAACCATAAAATGGAGATAATAAAGCATAAAAGCATATGTAACTACAGTGTGTAACTGCAGAATAATTGTAGCAACCTAGATGTCCATCAGCAGACGAATGGACAAGAAAGCTGTGGTACATACACAATGGAGTATTACTCAGCCATTAAAAAGAATACATTTGAATCAGTTCTAATGAGGTGGATGAAATTGAAGCCTATTATACAGAGTGAAGTAAGTCAGAAAGAAAAACACCAATACAGTATATTAATGCATATATATGGAATTTAGAAAGATGGTAATGATGACCCTGTTTGTGAGACCGCAAAAGAGACACAGATGTAAAGAACAAAATTTGGACTCTGTGGGAGAAGGCGAAGGTGGGATGATTTGAGAGAACAGCATTGAAACATGTATATTATCATATGTGAAATAGATCGCCAGTCCTGCATGAGACAGGGTACTCAGGGCTGGTGCACTGGGATGACCCTGAGGGATGGGATGGAGAGGGAGATGGGAGGGAGGGTCAGGATGGGGAATACATGTACAACCACAGCTGATTCATGTGAATGTACGGCAAACACCATCACAATATTGTAAAGTAATTAGCCTCCAATTAAAATAAAGAAAAGAAAAAAAAATTCAACAGAACAACAACAACAACAGATGTCTGTGTCCCGGGACTTCCTGGTGGTCCATTACTGTGGCTCTGGGCTCCCAATGCAGGGTTTAATCCCTGGTCAGGGAACCGGAATGCACATGCCACAGCTAAAGATTCTGTGTGCCACAGCTAAGACCCAGTGCAGCGAAATAAATAAATAAAAATATGTATTTTTTTAAATGCCCATGTCCTAATCCCTGTAATATGTGAATATCTTGAATGTGTTACCTCACTTGGTAAACAATATGACTGAGGTTAACAACCTTGAGATTACTATTATATTCCAGGGAAGATTATTCTGGACTATCTATCTAGGTGGGCTCAGGATAATCATGTGAGTTCTTAAGAGCTGCAAACCTTTTCCACATGAGGTCAGTCAGAGGGAGATGTGCCTTTGGAAGGCAAGAGAGATGTGATGTAAAGAGGCCTCAACTCACCATTACTGGCTTTGAAAATGGAAGAAGGGTACCACGAGCCAAGGAATGCAGGCATCCTATAAAGTGGGAAAAGGCTAGGAAACAGATTCTTCCCTAAGGTCTCCATAAACGAAGGAAGCCCTGATGATATCTTGATGTTAGTCCAGAGGGGCATGTGTTGAACTTCTAATGTTCAGAGCTATTAAGACAATAAGTTTCACTTGTTTAAACCACTAAACACTTATTGGAAAAGACCTTGATGATGGAAAAGATTGAGGGCAGGAGGAGAAGGGGGCAACAGAGGATGAGATGGTTGGATGGTATCATCGACTCGGTGGACATGGGTTTGAGCAAACTCCCGGAGATAGTGAAGGACAGGGAAGCCTGATGTGCTGTAGTCCCTGGGGTCACAAAGAGCCGAACATGACTGAGCAACTGAACAACAACAAAGCCACTAGCGGTGTGGTAAATTATTATAGCAGCAATAAAAACCAATATGTCCGGGCAGGAGAAATGGCTCAGAGGACCTCCCTGGTGGTCCAGTGTCTAAGACTCCATACCTTCAGTGCAGGAGGCTTGGGATCCATCCCTGGTCAGGGGACTAGATTCTGCACGCCACAACTAAAGATTCTGCATGCCACAACTAAGATCCAGTGCAGTCAAATAAATAAATATCTTCTTTTAAAAAGCTCAGGACCATGGGGATAACTGACAGCATGGTGGGCCAATTAACCAACTGATGACTCATAATAAGCAGTAATTATCAATAATATAATAAAAAATGACCTTCAGAACTCCTCATAAATATTATTCCAAAATAATACTTATTATTTCCTTCTGATCTCTTTTAAAAAATGTTTACGCATTTATTTATTTGGCTATGCCAGGTCTTGGTTGCAGTGCAAACTCTTAGTTGCGGTGTGTGGGATCTAGTTCCCTGACCAGGGATCAAACCCGGATCCCCTGCATTGGAAGAGTAGAGTCTTAGCCACTGGAACATCAAAGTTGTTGTTGTTCAGTCACTAAGTTGTGTCTGACTCTTTGCAACCCCCTGGACTGTAGCATGACAGGTTGTTATGTCCTCCACTAACTTCCAGACTTTACTCAAATTCATGTCTATTGAGTCAGTGATGCTACCTAGCCATTTCATCTTCTGCCACTCCCTTCTCCTTTTGCCTTCAATCTTTCCCAGCATCAGGGTCTTTTTCAATGAGTCAGTTCTTCACATCGTGGCCAAAGTATTGGAACTTTAGCTTCAGCATCCTTCCAATGAATATTGATTTCCTTTAGGATTGACTTGTTTGATCTCCTTACAGCCCAAGGGACTCAAGAGTCTTCTCCACCACCACAATTCAAAAGTATCAATTCTTCAGTGCTTAGCCTTCATTATGGTCCACCTCTCACACCTGTACAGGACTACTGCAAAAATTATAGCTTTGACTAGATGGACCTTTGTCGACCAACTAAACGTCTCTGCTTTTTAATATGTTGTCTAGGTTTGTCTTGGCTTTTTTTCCAAGGAGCAAGCAAGCGTCTTTTAATTTCATGGCTGCAGTCACCATCTGCAGTGATTTTGGAGCCCAAGAAAATACAATCTGTCACTGTTTCCACTTTTCCCCCTTCTATTTGCCATGAAGTGATAGGATTGGATGCCATGATCTTAGTTTTTGAATGTTGAGTTTCAAGCCAGCTTTTTCACTCTCCTCTTTTACCCTCATTAAGAGGCTCTTTATTAATAGCTCTTTTTTGCTTTCTGCCATTAGAGTGGTATCATCTGCATATCTGAGGTTGTTCATATTTCTCCCAGCAATCTTGATTCCAGCTTGTGATTCATCCAACCTAGTATTAAGCATAATGTACTCTGCATATAAGTTAAATAAGCAGAGTGACAATATACAGCCTTATTGTACTCCTTTCCCAATTTTGAACTATTGTTTCATGTCTGTTCCATGTTTGCTTCTAACAGGTTGTTTCATGTCTGGTTCTAAATGTTCCTCCTTGACCTACACACTGGTTTCTCAAGAGGCAGGTAAGGTGGTCTGGTATTCCTATCACTTTAAGAATTTTCCAGTTTGTGGTGATCCACACAGTCAAAAGCTTTAGCATAGTCAATGAAGCAGAGGTAGATCTTTTTCAAGAATTCTCTTGCTCTTTCTATGTTGGCAATTTGATCTCTGGTTTCTCTGTCTTTTCTAAATCCAGCTTGTACATCTGGAAGTTCTTGGTTCACCTACTATTGAAGCTTGCTTGAAGGATTTTGAGCATTATCTTGCTAGCATGTGAAATAAACACAACTGGATAGTAGTTTGAAAATTCTTTGGCATCGCCTTTCTTTGGGACTGGAATGAAAACTGACCTTCTCCAGTCCTGTGGCCACTGCTGAGTTTTCCAAATTTGCCGACATATTGAGTACAGCACTTTAACAATATCATCTTTTAGGATTTAAAATAGTTCAGCTGGAATTCCTCTAATCTTCAACCTTAAAATGCTGATGTGGCCAAGCAAATCTGGCTATCCTGGGTCAAGCGTGGTAAGAGAGTTTTCTTAAAATGCGGGGGTAAAAAAATAAGATAAGGATGGCAGGAGTTATGGACTAAGCCTCAACTGTCTCCAATCTGAATTCAAGTATGTCAGGACACTTTCATGTATGATGGCCACGGAAAGGGATAAAGTGCTTCATGGGGAAAATAATATGATTCCTCGGCTGTCATGTGTTATCTTCAGGCTCCCTAAAGCTGGGACTCCCAACAAGGGGCAATTCACTCGAGTTACCTTTACTAACAGATGGTTTATTATAAAGATAGTTATTTATGGAAACGCAGGGAAGGATGAGCCATCAGGATCAGGAAGAACAGGAATAGGAGGGTGGCTATGGATTCAAGGCAGTTCCAAGACCTCAGCTGCAGATTTTGTGAATCTTTATTTTAAGTGACTCAGCTACTCCCTGGGTGTCTGCCACACTCTCCACTCACTACTGCCTGGTTTTCTTCTGATCTAGTCTGTGTGTCTCTTCTGCATTATAGGTTCTGCTTACTCATAACTTAGGTTACTCATAACCTGACATAGTCAAAGCACTGACTCATTCAAGTCTCCTCCTGACTTCCCCATCTTCTCTGAATCCTTTCAGCTTTATTCATTCATTTGAGAAATACCTGTGGACCACATACTATGTGCTCCCACGCAGTTTATTATTTAGTCAGAAAGACAAACACTAATCAGATAATCACAGAAGTGCTTCAGGTGTATTCTAATTGCCTCAGCTTCTTCGTTCAAATCAGGCCTTGGGATCCATTGTTGGAAACGCTGTGGACTAACTGGCTGCCTTCAGGAGCAGCAAGAGGCTATTATGTTTATCACTAAGCCACTCCCCTTTCCCCCAGACAGAGTTGACAGGGTTGGCTTTTGACCAAGGACAATTAATACAGTGCCTGGCCAGCAACCTGCAGTTTAACTCAAACTAATAAGCTTTCCACAGAAGGAAGAAATTATAGTGTAGCAGACATTATATAGAATTAACATATTTACCACTGGGGGATAAGCTTACACGCCAGAGCAGTAATCTAAATGTGGAAGGATTTCATCCATAGGGAGCTTTCTCATTCATGAGATGGAAAGTTAGAGGGCACTTATTTCATTCAGGGTCTCTGAGGAAGAAGCAGGGCAGAGGGCAGGAGTAATCTGAATAACACAGGGCAGGGTTCATCACTTAAATCAGGAGCAGAGTCAGGAACAGGGAAACTCTGCCACTTTCCTTGCAGGAAGGTAGGGATAAATCAGTGATAGTTTCCATAAGGTGTGCTTCCCAGTGCTGCCAGGAAGAAGAGGCAGGAGCACGAGGTCTCTGGATCCTCTGAGACAGTCCTTAGTCTAAGCCTAAGTGAAGGGAATGGCAACCCACTCCAGGATTCTTGCCTGGGGAACTCCATGGACGGAGGAGCCTGGCAGGCTACAGTCCATGGGGTCGCAAAGAGTCAGACACGACTGAAGCGACTGAGCATGCAAGCCAACGGTTTCAACATAGAGCTGGTTTTTCGTGCCAGACTTATGTCATTGTGTTTACTTGAAGCAGTTCTCAATGAAGTAATTCAATTTATTTTATCTTATCTTGGAGATCTTAGTTCTCCAACTGGGGATTGAACCATACCCCTGCATTGGAAGTGTGGAGTCCTTAACCACTGCGCTGCCAGGGAATTTCTTCAATGATTTTTTTTTTAGACAAGCCATGATAGGCAAAGGCATCATGGCCACAACTATAGGGTATGACCTTGAGTTCCCCTGTAGGAACCCATAGATAGGCGTTTACATGGAGACTTTGGACTGAGGGGCAGCCCCCTACTTTGTTGATTGTGGGTTGGCAACAAAGTTGGCATGACTCAGTCAGTTAGAGGTGCTGTGCTATGTTATTATTGTGGCTGAAAAGAAGGTAAACCCGGGGGTACTGAATGGTAACAGCATTCTCTAGAAGGCAGATTGATGAAAGGGCTGGTGGTTCCTTGGAGTTTGTGTAGTTTGGTTTTTGGAACAGGATGTCAGCACATTTGTTCTGCTGTCAGAAGATAGGCTTGATTTTGAAATGAAAACACACAGAGGACTAAAGTTCCTCTGGGACCATCTGGGATTGTGTCCCAACCCTGACTTAGAGACAAGTATTTGATGTTGGTCCATAGCTGCTCGAGGTTACGGTGGTTCATGCAGACCTAGTCACACTCCTGGAATTAGAGAATCAAGAATCCGGTACCTGCAACCCTGCCAGGAGCAGAACAATGACCAACAAATAGGCTATATTAGCATTCACTGCAGAGCCCCAGGGGTTAGAGAGAGACAGGCAGGAAAAACATGTCAGTATCTGGAAGAAATCTGACTGTGAGAGACCACTGGTATGCCCCATCCCAGCTCTGTACCAACCTTTAGAGGCCATCTGGTTCAGCGTTCTTGTGTTACTGGTGTACATATTAAGGCCCAGAAAAAGCCAAGTAACCTTGTCTACTTCAGTCAACAGTTAAAGCAAGAACAAGACACATGGGATGACTTCCCTATTAAACAAAGTCTGGCAGGGAATGATCACAGAGCTGAAAAGCAGGCAATGAAATGACTTTTGTGTGACCATCACATTTACAAGCATACTTAGAATCTATGTGTTCAATGGTTTCTCAGCCAATAGTAACAGTGTTGATAAAATAGTCCTGGAGTCTCATTTAATCATCAAGTGACACCATTCAACCAGTAAGCTGGGCAAGACAGAAATCTCAGGTGCCCTTGATCCCCAAGCCATATTCAATCGAACACCACGTCTTGTCAATACCCGCTTCTCTCCATTTCTCTCCTTCCTCTCTATCACCACTCTGGTCTGAGGTATCGTCTTGCCTTGCCTGGACTTCTGAGACATCTTTCTCACGATTTGCCCATATCTCCTCTGTCTCTAGTCTACTTTCCTCACAGCCGTCAGTGGTCTTCCTCCTTCCCTATACTTATTTTTTGTTATTTAGCAGGCCTTATCTCTTAGAGCAGTTTCCAATTTACAAAAACTGAGCACATAGTGCAGAGAGTTCTCTTATACCCCTTTCTACTCTACCCTCAGTTTCCTCTATTATTAAGATCCCACATTCGTGAGATACCCTTCTAGCAATTGATGAAAGTGAAAGTTGCTCAGTCATGTCTGACTCTTTGTGACCCCATAGACTCTACAGTCCATGTAATTCCCCAGGCCAGTGGGAACCCTTTCCCTTCTCCAGGGGATCTTCCCAACCCAGGGATCAAACCCAGGTCTCCCGCTTTGCAGGCAGATTCTTTACCAGCTGAGCCGCAAGGGAAGCCCAAGAATATTGGAGTGGGTAGCCTCCCAATGTTAAAACACTATTATTAATTAAAGCCCATAGTTCATATTGGGGATTCACTCTTTGTATGATACAGTTCAATGGGTTTTGAAAAATGCATATTGTCATGTATCCACCGTTACAGTATCATGCAGAACAGGGTCACTGCCCTAAAAAGCTCCTGGGCTCCACCTATTCACTCCTTGACAGCGGTCTTTTCAAAATACAGATCTTACCCTGTCACTCCTCTCACTCAGCCTCACCTTGCACCACTCTCTAATTTTCTGTCTCCAACCATATAGGTTTTTTGTTTGTTTGTTTCGTTTCCTCAAACTACACATCATTCTGCCTCAGAGTTTCACTCATTTTGTTTCTTTTTAAACTGGAAAACTTCTTTTTTAAATAATTCTTTAAAGTTGATATGTTCTGTTTTCATTTTTATTCGGTTCAATAAATTTTATTTTCTTTCTTTTTTTTTTTTTTTTTCCCATGAGGCATGTCAGATCTTAATTTCCCCACCAGGGATTGAACCCATGTCTCCTACAAGGTAAGCACAGAGTCTTAGCCACTGGACCGCCGGGGAATTTCCTCATTCTGCTTCTTCTTCCTGAAATCCTCCGTTCTACACCCTGGTTCTGCTCCCCTACCCCAGGGTCTTATCCTGGTTTGTGATGATGTGTGTGATTATGGGACTGGCTTCCATCTTTACTTTGAGCTCCTCAGTGGTAAAGCTGTGCCATTGTACCTAGCACATAGTAGGTACACAATAAATATTTGCTTAATTAATGAGTAAATTAATAAATAATGTTTCACCTGGTCGTGTAGAGCTGGGGAAGAATAGTGATGGTTTTTTAATAACTAAAGGGAAAGCTAATGAGAAACCAGTGAAAAGGTTTACCCAATAAGCTGAAAACATAGCTGAAAATTTGTAGAGCCCTCAGTTCATCAGGCTGCATCAGGGGAGAGAGCCGGATGGGTAGTCATAGAGATAGAGAGAGTTTGCATTTTCCATGGTGGCACTGTACCAGTGGTGACAAAGTACGGGGTGTGGCCGTAGGAGGCACTAAAGTAGACTGGAAGGGAAGACATTGAGTCTGAAAGGTCGAGAAACTAAGAAGAAGCTGGGCCAGTGAGTGGGTGTTTCACAAAGTCAGCAAAATCTCTCCCCAGAGGATGAAGAAATGAGCCAGGCACTTAACAAAATGTCAGGGTGCAAGCAGGTTGAAGATGACAGGAGAGAAGGTGGCTAGGTGAACGGCAGGACCTCAGTGGGGCAGGGTTTTCGTACTAGAAGAGAGAAGTTGCTCAATTTCTAGCTTCAGGAGCTAGAAGAGTGTTGCTAGCGCCTCTCTATGTGAGGCAAGGAGGAATAAATAGCTTCTACTTGAAAGGACTGCAGGGGAAGTGGTAACCTCAGGGGAAAGCCAGGTTTCAGTTCAGGCTAGAAGGTGGTGGGAGATCAGCGAGGTCTCTCGTTGCATGTAACAGAAATGAACCCTAGCTCTCTGTGCAGCAGGGCGGACAGGGCTGGGGGAGTAACGGTGATGGGGGAGGAGAGGGGGGACGAAGGTCTTGATGAGCTGGAATGGTCCTCCAAAACGTGTCCTGAAAAGAAGCTGAGGAAACGGGAGCATTTGTTGATCAACAGACAGCAGTCCTAGGGATGCAAATGTCTGGTGGGGGTTAGAGAGAAGCAGAAGTAGAGAAGTGTGGGCATTAGAGTGTGGTTCTGGAGTCCATTTGTCAGGCAGGTGGTATCTAGAGGGGAGGACCTGTAAGCAGAAGATGACAGTTGTCCCGCCGGTCCAGTGCCTGAACTGTTTCATTCCAGACCTCTGTCTGCACCTGACTCATCCTTACCCACTGAATCTGAATTTCTGACCTCTTCTGCTCTCATCCCCTTCCTTTAAACCCCAGAACATCTCTTGGATCCTCACTGTGCCACCCAACCCTCTACGCCCTCCCTAAGAAGCTATACTCTGGATTCTTTCTTTCTTTTTTATTTTGGTTACACTGGGTCTTCATTGCTGTGCACGGGCTTTCTCTAGTTTTGGCGAGATTCTCTGGTTGCAGAGCAAGGGTTCTAGAGTGTGCAGGCTCATAGCCGCAGCACGTGGGCTCTCTGGTTGCAGCAGCGAGTGGGTTTGGGAACTTAATTCCTTGACCAGGGATGAAACCTGCGAGCCCCGCACTGGAAGGCAGATCCTTAACCCTTAGACCACCAGGGAAGTCCTTGTCCTCTCCTCTTTTAATCGAAGTTTCTGCAGAACAGGGCCACTTTTTTTGTTCTTGATTATATATCTCTCCTCTAATGTTTGTGATCTAGCACAGGGACTGATTTATTGGATGAATAACAATGAATGACTGAGCGAGTGAATGGACTTTCATCTAACATTGCCCTGTTCCTGGAGCTTAGAAATGTTGGACTCAGAGGGGTGGCCTCTCTGACGAGACTTTTCCATTCTTGACCACCGTTTTCTATGGTTACTGATTTCCTGGCCTTGATTCCAGACATAGACCATCTGCCGGGCTAGACAAATCTAGCTCATGTACCCTGTACTGATTCTTCCCGGACTCTCCTCCCTGCCTCCTTCTGACACATGAGCCTCACGCATGATGACTGTTTTCTCCACCTCCTAAAATTGAGACCTTTACAACAGGGCTTGAGACCCCATTTCCAAATACTTGGATTAGGGCCAGGATAAGATGAGACCAGAGACAGGCTACAGGGGCTTCACCTGTATAGGTCAGCAGTCCCCAACACCAGGGACCGGTTTTGCAGAAGACAGTTTTTCCACGGACCTCAGTGGGTGGAGAGGGGGATGATTTGGGGATGATTCGAGTGCATTACATGGTTTCATAATTTTATTTTATTTATTTATATGCTTCTGGCTGTGCTAGGTCTCTGCTGTTGCATGGGCTTTTCTCTATTTGGGGCAAGCAGGGGCTACTGTCTAGTTGAAGTGAATGGGCTTCTCGTTTGGTGGCTTCTCTTGTTGCGGAGCACAGGCTTTAGAGCACACAGGCTGCAGTAGTTACAGCACGAAGCCTCTGTCCTTGTGGTTCCCTGGCTCTACGAGCACCGGCTCAATAGCCGTGGTGCATGGGCTTCGTTACTGCATGGTATGTGGGATCTTCCAGGATCAGGGATCGAACCCACGTCTCCTGCAGTGGCAGGTGGATTCTTTACCACTGAGCCACCAGGGACGCCCTCAAGCACATTACATTTATTGTGCGCTTTATTATTATGACATCAGCTTCACCTCAGATCATCAGGCATCAGATCCCAAAAAGTGAGACCCCTGCCACAGGTGATACTTTGTTTCTGAAGATGGGTACATTATTCTTTTTACCTTTTAGTAATTCTGAAATATTTTCATTTAAAACTTTAGGATGAAAGGCACAGTCAGCCCTCAGTATTTGTGGGAGAACTGGTTTCAAGCCCCTCTGCAGATATCAAAATCCATGGATGCTGGAGTCCCATAGTTGGCCTCTGTATTCCCGGATGCAGAATTGGTCAATATGGGGGCCAGCTGTACTCAGCTTTGACTTAGTGGAATGCCTCCAGGTGGGTCTGAGGACAGGGACAACACTGGCTGATGGACTCTTGAGGCTATGAGGAATTCAATCATACGGGCAGCAGAGAGAGGACAGAGGGGCAGAGGAGGGCTTCTGGACTCAGTGCCAGTATCTGAGACCACAGGCTGTAGGTTCACAAAAGCCTTATGCATCTACTGTGTTTACCAGTGAAAAGCCTCAAAATATGCAATTCCCAGCTTATTAGTTTATTTGTTGGGTTGTTATCTGGAACTGTGAACAAGTTTTCCTATAGAAACAATATTACAAATTGTGTCTCTGCCCCAAGGCCAGTCCACAAAAACTTACAGAACCCTAATGTACCTAAATATTGTACTAATAATGCTAAAGACTCTGACCACCATTTATAATGGTACTTCTACATGAAAGTGAATTTAGGGTTCTAGTACCAGTAACATATGCCTCAGCCCTGGGAGTCCTCGGAGCTCTTGACCTTATTCCCACAGTGCTGAATCTTATCGGAATGGCCCCATATGTGATGGAGGGCAGATTAGTCACTTTCGATAGTAATTCATCTCTACTGAAACAGCCCCAGCCCCTACCACATAGCCTGCCCAGTGCTGTAGTCGCTCAGTCATGNCTTATTCCCACAGTGCTGAATCTTATCGGAATGGCCCCATATGTGATGGAGGGCAGATTAGTCACTTTCGATAGTAATTCATCTCTACTGAAACAGCCCCAGCCCCTACCACATAGCCTGCCCAGTGCTGTAGTCGCTCAGTCATGACTCTCTGCGACCCCATGGACCATAGCCCACCAGGCTTCTCTGTCCATGGAGATTCGCCAGGCAAGAATACTAGAGTGGGTTGCCTTGCCCTCCTTCAGGGGATCTTCCCAACCCAGGGATCGAACCCAGGTCTCCCAAATTGCAGGTGGATTCTTTACCAGCCGAGCTACCAGGGAAGCCTCCCAAGCACAATAAGGAACCCTCGTATTTACTAGTTTCCCTGGTGGCTCAGATGGTAAAGAATCTGCCTGCAACGGGGGGGACCTTGGTTTGATCCCTGGATGGGGAAGATCCCCTGGAGAAGGGAATGGCAACCTACTCCAATATTCCTGCCTGGAGAATTCCATGGACAGAGGAGCCTGAAGGGCTACAGACCATGGGGTCACAAAGAGTCAGACACGACTGAGCGACTAACGCACATTTGCACACCATATCACAAGCCAACATTTCAACTCTGTCACACTAGGGACCTCCCTTGCACATCTCTGGATAGACACCCTGAGTCGTCATTTCATCAGAGAAGTGGTGTGAGAGATTCCTGAGTGTGATACAGAAGGGTGCCCTCAAATAGTCTCACTTGGGGAGCTCACTTAGAGAACTGAAGACTGAAGGATCCATGTGGTATTTTGAGGGTCTAAAAACAGAGCTATCATTCCTCTGCAGGCAAAACATCTTGCCTGCTGGCTATAAAAGCTGTAGGAAACCTTTTTATTACATCTCAAGTTCCAGCCCCACAGAGGAGNTCAGACGCGACTTCACTTTCACTTTTCAGTTTCATGCATTGGAGAAGGAAATGGCAACCCACTCCAGTGTTCTTGCCTGGAGAATCCCAGGGACGGGGGAGCCTGGTGGGCTGCCGTCTATGGGGTCGCACAGAGTCGGACACAACTGAAGCGAGTTAGCAGCAGCAGCAACGCCACCCACTGCAGTATTCTTGCCTGGAGAATTCCATGGACCAGGGAGACTGACAGGCTATGGTCCATGGGATGGCAAAAGTCGCGAAGACATGACTGAGCGCCCTAAACTTTCACCTTTTTCACTTCCGATGAAAATAAAAGCTTTAGCTAACACCATGGTGCTCAAAATGTACCCGGCACAGTTGTAAGTGATTTATTTTAGTTTCATAATAACTTCATAACAACTTTATGAGGTAGGGACCATTATTATGTCCATTTTACTTTTGACAAAATGGAGGCCCAGGGTGATTAACTAACTTGTCCACTATTACACAGCTGGTAAATGAAGTTGAGATCTGAACCCAGGCAGCTTGGCTCCAGAATCAGGCTTTGAGAAATTTGAAGAAAAGATCAAGGTCAGAGGCCAGATTTAGTAAGACATTGCTTTTCCAAAGCACTTCATCGTTTATAGTGTTTTATATGTTTCATTTAATCCTTGTAATAACTCAATGAGGCAGACACTCACATCATTCTTATTTTGACAGAGGTAAACACTGAGGCCTGGAGGCATTCAGGGCCTTTCAAAAGAAAGCTGGCATAGAGTGTTGATGAAGGTTGGAGAAAAGGGATCCTGGGCACTGTTGGTGAGAGTATAAATCGATGCAGCCACTATGGCAAACGCTATGGAGGTTCCTCAAAAAAATTAAAAATAAAGCTACTGTATGACCCAGCAATCTCCCTTCTGGTATATATATCCAAAGGAAATAAAATCAGGCTATTAAAGCGATATCTGTACTCTCATGTTTACTGCAACATTATTTACAGTAGTCAAGCTACAGAGGCAACATAAACATATGTCAACGGATGAATGAAGACCACACACACACACACACACACACACACACACACACACACACGG
>SJYV01047685.1:2073801-2118270 GCA_006410875.1 Neotragus pygmaeus | reverse complement strand
CACACACACACACACACACACACACACACACACACACACGGACCTTTAGGGATTATGCTAAGTGAAAAAAAGACAAAGGAAAATACTACACAATTTCACTTATATGTGAAATCTAAAAAAAGTCAAACCCATAGAAACAAAGAGTAAAGTGGTGGTTTCCAGGGCCTGGGGGCAGGGGTGGCAGGGTGAGGAGGAGTTAGAAGTTGATCAAAGGGTACAAAATTAGAAGATGAATAAATTCTGGGGATCTAATGCACAGCTTAGTGACTATAGTCAATACACTTCTAAGTTGACTAGAATGAAAATGAAAAAGTGAGTCACTCAGTGGTGTTTGACTCTTTGGGACCCCATGGACTGTAGCTCACCAGGCTTTTCTGTCCATGGAATTCTCCAGGCCAGAATATGGAGTGGGCCATTCCCTTCTCCAGGGGATCTTCCCAACCCAGGTCTCCCACATTGCAGGCAGGTTTCTTACTGTCTGAGCCACCAGGGAAGCTCAAGTTGCCAAGCGACTAGATCTTAAATGTTCTCGCCACAAAAAAGAAATGGTAACTATGTGACTGATGAATGAGTTAGCTAATGCTAGGGTGATCATCATTTTGCAATATATTAAGTATCTCAACATCAGCACATAGAACACTTTAAGCTTATTTATGTGCATCAATTATGTGTCAAAAAAAGAAAGAAAGAAAGAAACACAAGAAGAGAAAAAGACCCAAGAAGCCCTCCTGGAGCTGCCACTGACCCTGACTCCATATCAGTCTCTCTCCATAATCAAGGCTGGGCGGCAGGGCTGGCTTCCTGCTTGCAGCCTTGGCCATGTCGTCACCTCTGAGTACCCTCTGTACTGCTGCCTGGCATTTATGAGCTGATCTGGCTGCACATGCATCACAGCTGGTTTGAGTTGGTGGACACAGCTGCACAGAGGGGAGTTTGCAGAATGGGGAGCTTGGTGGCACTTGAACAAAGGGCGGAGAGAAGCTCAGAGGCCCATTGGGCTGGGAAAGAAAGTGGGTGGAAGGGATATTCCTTAAGGGCCAAGGGATTTGCCTTTTGTCCTGCAAGTACTGGGAGCCACTGAAGGCTTCTGAGGAAGACAATGGCAAAACCAGGGCTGGACTTTGGGAGGCTGGATTTAGTCCCTGTGTGACCCACAGCCTGTGCCCTCCCCTAGCTGAGTTCCCAAAGCCCGTCTTCCTACTTTGCATGTGACATCCTTCTATCACTGACTGGGGATGTCTCTCAAGG
This sequence comes from Neotragus pygmaeus, assembly GCA_006410875.1. NCBI lineage: Eukaryota > Metazoa > Chordata > Mammalia > Artiodactyla > Bovidae > Neotragus > Neotragus pygmaeus. The sequence goes on along the minus strand of SJYV01047685.1, from coordinate 2,117,022 downwards.
GCTGTCAGCTCTCAAAGGTCACTGGCCCCTGAAGAGATTTCATTGTTTAATCTCCAAGTCACGTCTGACTCTTGCGACCTATGGACTGTAGCCTACCAGGCTCCTCTGTCCATGGGGTTTCCCAGACAAGAATACTAGAGTGCGCTGCCATTTCCTTCTCCAGGGGACCTTCCCGACCCAGGGATCACACCTGCGCCTCCTGTGTTGGCAGGTGGATTCTTTACCACTGAGCCACCAGGAAGCCCTCCTTGTGGGGCAGAAGCTTCTGTGTTCTGTCTGTAGTCTAGTGGCTGGAAAGCCCATGCTGGGAAGCTGTGGCGGCAGGTATTGTGATGTTCTTAGTACCAGGAACTGAAATTAGGTTTTTTTCTCGCCCCGACCCTGCCCCCTGCCTCTTCTGGATTCCTCCCTCTTCCTTCTCTGGTAAAGCTCCTGTTGACCTTTCCAGACCCAGTGGGGAGCTCAGTCTCCCGTGGTGGCTCCTGACTCCCTCACAGAATGTGAGTCCTGCAGCCCCTAAACGCCGACAAGACTTGTTGAGTTCCTGTTCTCCTTGTGCTACAGATATTTATTTGTCTTATTCTCCCAGCTACGCTCTGAGTGTCCTGAGGGAACAGTCTCGTCTTTGCTATCTCTGTATTCAGCTCAGAGCCTGGCAGGGTTAAATACTTAATGGGGTGCAGTTGCTCAAGCATGTGTATCGCCTGCTGATGGATGCATATGTATGCCAGGTACTGGGATGCAGCAATGAACAGACCAAAGGAAATCCCCCTCCCGCCACCCTGGCCCTCTCAGTCTACGCGACCTCCACTTCTATAAATACTTTCTGATGGACAGACTTCCCGCTGCCTTCCTCAGATCTGGGAGATGGTGTGTTTCGAGAATGGACTTGGACCGCTTGAAGAGGAGAAGCTCTTTCTTTAAGGATGAGGACCATTTGCCTTGTATCCTGCAAGTGCCAAAAGAACACAGGTCTCTGGCATCAGCAGGTTGCAGTTGCGTGCCACACAGGTGTTGGGTGGACTTTGGAGTAGACTTGGACTTTGGGTAAGATTTTTTTAAAGCCTTGGGCCAAGGCAATCCCTGGACCTGTGCGATGAGGACACTGCCAGCTCTAAGAGTTCTTTACAAAAGGACTGGATTTTAGAGGCAGATGGGGCCCGACCTGATGCAGTCAGACTACAAAATAATCCGTTTTAATTCTAGACTGTGCTTCAGAGGTCTTCCTCGCTCTGTGCACTTTCCTAGCTCCAGGACTTCCTTTTGAGTTTTAGAAGCAGCAACTTGCAGATGTCCAACCTGCCTCGAGAGATACAAAAAGACATGCTGGTGGGGGGGCGTCATGGCAGACACGGCACCTCCGTGGTGACAAAGTCACTGAAGCACCCCTTCCCTGCCTCCAGCACACTCACCCACCAGCCGTCAGGGCCTCAGGAAACCAAAGAGAAAGGGAACCGGCGCCGGGACTCCTCCTTTGGTAGCGGGGAGTATGGGTCCCTGCCAGGCTTGCCCACTGACCCAACTGGGCAAAGCAGTGTCCTTTGGCACTCAGTTTGCCCATGAGTAACGCGAGGAGGGATGAGTAACGGCATGGTCTTAGGGGCTCTTGTGGAAATAGCAGGGGCTCTGCTATCTGATACACCTGATTTTATCTACATTTTTATTGATTTATTTTTAAATTTTGCCTCACTGAATCTTCACTGCGGCACGCAGGCCTTTTCTCTAGTTGGGGTGTGGGCTTGGTTGCCCCACCGGCAGGTGGGATCTTAGTTCCCTGACCGGGGATCGGACTCCCACCCCCTGCACCGGAAGGCAGATTCTTAACCACTGGACCACCAGGGGAGCCCCTGGGAATACCTGACTTAAAAAGCACGAGAGCTTGGGGAGCGGGTTCAGTGGTGAACATGCTCTCGCTTCCCTTCCAGTGCGCAGATCCAAGGCGGCTGACCAGGAGAGGAGCCGCCGGGCCCAGCGCGCCCGGGACGAGTACCAGCGCCACTCGCTCCGCGCCATCCAGAAGGGCACCGTTGCCGGACTCAGCTCCAGGTTCCGAGAGCTCGGCCAGAGCCACGAGCGGGAGGCGAGACTCTCCCACCACCTCCCGGGCCCTGGGCTGCTTTCACCCCTGGCCGTGCCCGGCAGGTGGGTCGTGGTGGTGTTTGAGACCTTTGGTTATTGCCAATAATGCCCTTAGAAAGTAACCGTGTAGACATTAATTTTATACTCGGGCAACTATTATCTACAACAGAGATTCCCAAAAGTGGGACCACTGGATTAAGGGCTACATGTGTTTATAGTATTGATAGTTAAGTGTCCTCCACAGAGATGGTATCAGTGAACACTCTCATTCTTTAGCCTTGCCAGCAGTATGTTGTCAGATTTTTGTTTTTTGTGAGAAATAATATCTCAGTGAAAGTTTAAATCTGCATTTCGATTTATGCATGAGGTGAAGTATTTTGTATATGTTCAAGGGTTTTTGATATTTCCATACCTGTCTCTTCCTTTCCTGCCTCTTCATTGTGTCTCTTTGTCACCTATTTTTTTGTTTCTTGTTATTCAGTTGCTAAGTCGTGTCCAATGCTAAGTCGTGTCCAACTCTTTGCAGCCCCACTGACTATGGCACACCAGGCTCCTCCGTCCTCCACTATCCCCCAGAGTTTGCTCGAATTCATGTCCACTGAGTCAGTGATGCTGTCTCACCATCTCGTCCTCTGCCATTCCCTTCTTCTTTTGCCTTCAATCTTTCCCAGCATTAGGATCGTTTCCAATGAATTAGCTCCTCACATCAGGTGGACAAAATATTGGAGCTTCAGCTTCAGTAACAGCCCTTCCAATGAATATTCAGGGCTGATCTATTTTTAGGAACTCCTAAAGTATAGGGGAAAAGAGTCTCTTCTTTGTGATAAAACATTTTCCCCCCTCCATCTGTCATTTGTCTTTTGACTTTTACGATAACGTTTTCTGTCGTGCAGAAATTCTTGATTTTTATGAGATCAGAGTTTCTTTTACATTTACTGGATTTAGAGACATAGTTAGAAGTCTTCTTCCTCTTATGCCTTTTTTTTTTTTTTTTTTAAGGAGACAAGTAATTTGTCCTTCCGGCCCAGAAGACAGAGCTGCATGGACTGTTGCAGTCTGGCTCCAGGCTCTCTGGGTGTAGGTGTCAGGAGGGGAGGAGCGACAGCCACAGGGAGCCACCTTGGATGGGGTTGGGGAACCAGGGGCCAGGCAGACGGAATGGCAGACCCAGGCGCCAGAAACCGTGCATCGGCCTTTTTCCTGTGGCTGCCCTATGGCACAGGTCCCTGTGGCCTCCCTGCCCTCAGCACTGCGGTGCCAGCACATGCTTGCCTGGCTGTACTGGGGGCAGACGCAGGGTTGATGGGAGAGAGCTGCAGGGGCAGGGGCAAGGCTTCTGGCCAGGTGGCCTCTTGGAGCATCTCCCCCTCGCATTTACATTCTGGGGAATCAGATTCTCTACTTGGAAACAGAGGGACAAGAATGAATGAATTTTCCTTGCTGTCATTTATAACCTCCTCTTGCCTTCTAAGGAGAATGAGTCTGAGAAACCAGAGGATTTTTTCTCCCCAAGCATAATTATTTACTGGGGAATGCAAGTGTGAAGGAGGAGGCTGGGGGCAGGACGGTTGTTTCATAAAGAGAAAGGGACTCTGAGGTTCCTGAGAAGAAGGAAATCCTGAAGGGTGGATACAGGGCAGCAAAGCTGTTTAGAGGGGCTCTGCCTGTGGAGGTTGGGGAGGAAGGGATTTGGAGAACAGACCCCACTGNCTCTAAGAGTTCTTTACAAAAGGACTGGATTTTAGAGGCAGATGGGGCCCGACCTGATGCAGTCAGACTACAAAATAATCCGTTTTAATTCTAGACTGTGCTTCAGAGGTCTTCCTCGCTCTGTGCACTTTCCTAGCTCCAGGACTTCCTTTTGAGTTTTAGAAGCAGCAACTTGCAGATGTCCAACCTGCCTCGAGAGATACAAAAAGACATGCTGGTGGGGGGGCGTCATGGCAGACACGGCACCTCCGTGGTGACAAAGTCACTGAAGCACCCCTTCCCTGCCTCCAGCACACTCACCCACCAGCCGTCAGGGCCTCAGGAAACCAAAGAGAAAGGGAACCGGCGCCGGGACTCCTCCTTTGGTAGCGGGGAGTATGGGTCCCTGCCAGGCTTGCCCACTGACCCAACTGGGCAAAGCAGTGTCCTTTGGCACTCAGTTTGCCCATGAGTAACGCGAGGAGGGATGAGTAACGGCATGGTCTTAGGGGCTCTTGTGGAAATAGCAGGGGCTCTGCTATCAGATACACCTGATTTTATCTACATTTTTATTGATTTATTTTTAAATTTTGCCTCACTGAATCTTCACTGCGGCACGCAGGCCTTTTCTCTAGTTGGGGTGTGGGCTTGGTTGCCCCACCGGCAGGTGGGATCTTAGTTCCCTGACCGGGGATCGGACTCCCACCCCCTGCACCGGAAGGCAGATTCTTAACCACTGGACCACCAGGGGAGCCCCTGGGAATACCTGACTTTAAAAGCACGAGAGCTTGGGGAGCGGGTTCAGTGGTGAACATGCTCTCGCTTCCCTTCCAGTGCGCAGATCCAAGGCGGCTGACCAGGAGAGGAGCCGCCGGGCCCAGCGCGCCCGGGACGAGTACCAGCGCCACTCGCTCCGCGCCATCCAGAAGGGCACCGTTGCCGGACTCAGCTCCAGGTTCCGAGAGCTCGGCCAGAGCCACGAGCGGGAGGCGAGACTCTCCCACCACCTCCCGGGCCCTGGGCTGCTTTCACCCCTGGCCGTGCCCGGCAGGTGGGTCGTGGTGGTGTTTGAGACCTTTGGTTATTGCCAATAATGCCCTTAGAAAGTAACCGTGTAGACATTAATTTTATACTCGGGCAACTATTATCTACAACAGAGATTCCCAAAAGTGGGACCACTGGATTAAGGGCTACATGTGTTTATAGTATTGATAGTTAAGTGTCCTCCACAGAGATGGTATCAGTGAACACTCTCATTCTTTAGCCTTGCCAGCAGTATGTTGTCAGATTTTTGTTTTTTGTGAGAAATAATATCTCAGTGAAAGTTTAAATCTGCATTTCGATTTATGCATGAGGTGAAGTATTTTGTATATGTTCAAGGGTTTTTGATATTTCCATACCTGTCTCTTCCTTTCCTGCCTCTTCATTGTGTCTCTTTGTCACCTATTTTTTTGTTTCTTGTTATTCAGTTGCTAAGTCGTGTCCAATGCTAAGTCGTGTCCAACTCTTTGCAGCCCCACTGACTATGGCACACCAGGCTCCTCCGTCCTCCACTATCCCCCAGAGTTTGCTCGAATTCATGTCCACTGAGTCAGTGATGCTGTCTCACCATCTCGTCCTCTGCCATTCCCTTCTTCTTTTGCCTTCAATCTTTCCCAGCATTAGGATCGTTTCCAATGAATTAGCTCCTCACATCAGGTGGACAAAATATTGGAGCTTCAGCTTCAGTAACAGCCCTTCCAATGAATATTCAGGGCTGATCTATTTTTAGGAACTCCTAAAGTATAGGGGAAAAGAGTCTCTTCTTTGTGATAAAACATTTTCCCCCCTCCATCTGTCATTTGTCTTTTGACTTTTACGATAACGTTTTCTGTCGTGCAGAAATTCTTGATTTTTATGAGATCAGAGTTTCTTTTACATTTACTGGATTTAGAGACATAGTTAGAAGTCTTCTTCCTCTTATGCCTTTTTTTTTTTTTTTTTTAAGGAGACAAGTAATTTGTCCTTCCGGCCCAGAAGACAGAGCTGCATGGACTGTTGCAGTCTGGCTCCAGGCTCTCTGGGTGTAGGTGTCAGGAGGGGAGGAGCGACAGCCACAGGGAGCCACCTTGGATGGGGTTGGGGAACCAGGGGCCAGGCAGACGGAATGGCAGACCCAGGCGCCAGAAACCGTGCATCGGCCTTTTTCCTGTGGCTGCCCTATGGCACAGGTCCCTGTGGCCTCCCTGCCCTCAGCACTGCGGTGCCAGCACATGCTTGCCTGGCTGTACTGGGGGCAGACGCAGGGTTGATGGGAGAGAGCTGCAGGGGCAGGGGCAAGGCTTCTGGCCAGGTGGCCTCTTGGAGCATCTCCCCCTCGCATTTACATTCTGGGGAATCAGATTCTCTACTTGGAAACAGAGGGACAAGAATGAATGAATTTTCCTTGCTGTCATTTATAACCTCCTCTTGCCTTCTAAGGAGAATGAGTCTGAGAAACCAGAGGATTTTTTCTCCCCAAGCATAATTATTTACTGGGGAATGCAAGTGTGAAGGAGGAGGCTGGGGGCAGGACGGTTGTTTCATAAAGAGAAAGGGACTCTGAGGTTCCTGAGAAGAAGGAAATCCTGAAGGGTGGATACAGGGCAGCAAAGCTGTTTAGAGGGGCTCTGCCTGTGGAGGTTGGGGAGGAAGGGATTTGGAGAACAGACCCCACTGATCATGCCTTTGAGCCGTTCAGTGGAACCTCACCCCCTGTCTTTCTTGTGTTAGTTGCTCAGTCGTGTCTGATTCTTTGCGACCCCATGGACTGTAGCCCACCAGGTTCCTCTGTCCATGGGGATTCTCCAGGCAAGAAAACTGGAGAGGGTTGCTATGCCCTCCTCCAGGGGATCTTCTCAACTCAGGGATCGGACCCATCCTCCTGCAGGAGGATTCTTTACTGTCTGAGCCACCAGGGAAGCCCTGTCTTTCTTATGGAATCATTTAAAAATCTGCAGTGTTCACTCCTGCACGTGAGTACATGGATTCATTTTAGGGCGGGAAAAATAGGAGCTTATTCTGGGGTTTGCCAGGAAGTCCCGGGCTCGTCATCCGTTTTTGTTGGTGCAGAGGAAATGCAATGACTACATAAGGGGACAGCTGATGTTTACTGTATAAGGGACGATGACACTGGTGGTGAATTCTAAATGCCAGTGCTATTAGGTGGACCAGACAGCAACGACAGTGAGAATTTGCCAGGTTTCTGTCACTCAGGTGGAAAGGTGAAAAAGTTGCAGTTCTTTAAAGTGGGCCCAAAGTCTGCTCTGCTTTCATACCATAAATTAATATAATGGAATTTTTGAGATTCTCTGGTGGTTCAGTGGTAAAGGATCTCCCTGCCATTGCAGTGGGTTTGATCTCTGGGTCGGGAAGATCCCCTGAAGAAGGAAATGGCAACCCACTCCAGTATTCTTGGCCTGGGAAATCCCATAGAGGAGCCTGGCAGGCTGTAGTTCATGTGGTCACAAAACAGTTAGGCATGACTTAGCGACTAAACAACAACAAATCTTGCTCCACAAACAGTGGTGCATGCTGTTACGGGGCATATGCTGTCAGACCCTTACTGGGCTTCGTGTTAGCATGGCTCCAATAAAACAGAATTTCCGTGTACATCCAGGAGCCACAGTACAGACACAAAGACAAGCAAAATCTGGGCTCTTGTGGGAAAATATCAGAAAGCAGGGAAGTAGTGCCCCTGTTCATCTCACCCTAGGGATCTTCAGAACCTCACCAGATCACTGGTCAAAAGTCAGCCAGCGTAGTGCCTTGCTTCTGCCCCTCTCTCTTTCCTCTGTCCTTTCCCTTTTTATTCTTTGGAGGTGAAGCTCAGCCATTTTCAGAGCAGATTGAGGCTGTTTGGCCTGTCCTGACACTGTGTCATAAATCAGGAAAGCTAGTTGGCCAAGACAGGTGTCCCCTTAGATGGCAGGGGCAGGGGAGATGGGCGAGGAGATGGAGAGAGGCAAAACCAGCATCCTCTGCCGTTTCCTAATCTCTTTTTATATCTCTGAGTAAATAAGTCTTTCCTTGCCGACTCCGTCTCCACTTCGAATTACCCTGGATCCGCCGGGGCTGGACCCCAGCAATCCTCTTTGGTGGGGGTTTGGGGAGGGTGGAGGACAGGCACGTATAATAATTTTGCTGGTATTACATTAGGATCCTTCTTCTTAGATTCTGCTGTTGATGCCCTGGCCTTTTCTCCCCCTCAGACATCCCCTTCTGTCCTATTTCCTGCCTGCACTTGTGTAACTTTTTCTTTTTTTACATTAAAAGAAATATTGGCTCCAGAGAGATGATATGGGGAGGGAGGTGGGAGGGGGGTTCAGGATTGGGAACTCATGTACACCCGTGGAAGATTCATGTCAATGTATGGCAAANCTGCCTGCACTTGTGTAACTTTTTCTTTTTTTACATTAAAAGAAATATTGGCTCCAGAGAGATGATATGGGGAGGGAGGTGGGAGGGGGGTTCAGGATTGGGAACTCATGTACACCCGTGGAAGATTCATGTCAATGTATGGCAAAATCAATACAGTACTGTAAAGTAAAATGAAGTAAAAATAAATTTTTTTTTTAAAAAATTAAAAAAATAACAAAACAAAACAGAACAAAAAGAAATATTGGCCTTATCAGGCAACAGGCTGGATCCCAGTTCCCATACCAGGGACTGAACCTGAGGGACCCTGCCCCCCTTTTGGATTGGAAGCATGGAGTCTTAACCACTGAACCACTGGGCTGCCAAGAAAGTCCCCCTCCTTTTTAAAAAAAATTTTTTTATAGCTTTACGATGTTATGCTAGTAGGCTTTTTTTTTTCCCCCCAAAGCAAGTGATAACAGTTTTCTTCTGGGGAGAGATACCAACAGCTGGTACATTATAATCTGCAGAGAGCCCTCAAGTACTTGGATTTATTTAATCCTTTCCTCAAGCATGCCTGTGGGCACCCGGCTTGGCCCCAGTGGTCTTCCGGCTCCCTCCGCCTCCTTCCTGCTCCGCCCCCTGCCCCTCCCTCGCGACTCTCCCACGCTCTGTGGTCTCTGTCTCAGCAGGACCTGGGAGCGGCCCCTGCGCCCCGTCTCCAGAGAAGTCATAGTCCGCTGGTTTAAGGAGGAGCAGCTGCCTCGCCGAGCGGGCTTCGAGAGGAACACCAAAGCCATCGCCCCCTGGTTCCACGGTAGGCTGACCTTCCAGATCCCTGGGGCAGGTTTCCACAACTGAGATTCCCTCTGGGGTTGGGGCGGAGTCTGAAGGACCACTACAATCAGGGGAGTGAGGACGTTCAGTTCAGTTCAGTTCAGTCGCTCAGTCGTGTCCGACTCTTTGCGACCCCATGAATCGCAGCACGCCAGGCCTCCCTGTCCGTCACCAACTCCCGGAGTTCACTCAGACTCGCGTCCATCGAGTCCATGATGCCATCCAGCCATCTCATCCTCGGTCATCCCCTTCTCCTGCCCCCAATCCCTCCCAGCATCAGAGTCTTTTCCAATGAGTCAACTCTTCACATGAGGTGGCCAAAGTACTGGAGTTTCAGCTTTAGCATCATTCCTTCCAAAGAAATCCCAGGGCTGATCTCCTTCAGAATGGACTGGTTCTGCTCTAGACCCACAAAGACTGGCGACCTCCCAGGGCTAAGGCTCAGTGTTCCTGGTTGCCTGTGGAGAGGGCAGTGGAGAGAGGTCTGGTGTCTGCCCTTTCTGTGCTCACTGAATGTGTTGAGCTTGAGGCACGGGCTTTGACGTCTCCATGGTATGTGCTGGAACACTGAGTGGGCTTCACAGAGACCGTTAGAGACCACGGCTTAACATCTCTGTGGGCCCCCCGGGGCTCTGGACGAGCACTGCCCTCTCTGCTGGGAAGGGATGAATAGGACTCTTGTGCACCACCCTCACTGCACAACCTGCTTGGCCGTCAAGGGTCCCTCAGAGGCATTTCTCTCTGGGCATTGTGACCCCCTTCCTTCTCCTGGGCCTCCATATACCCAGCAGGATGGAGGGGCTCCTTATGGCTCAGAAAGAAGACAGTCAACGTTTATGCGAGACCTCCCTGTGTGTCCCTAGAGCTGGTCCCGGGGGTTCCCTGCCTGGAGCCTCTGTCTCAGTTGTGCGTCCCTGTAACCCCTGGGAGAGCTTCCACTTGGGATCACTGCTTTCCTTTTTGTTCGTACATCATTGTGATCATGGAAGCACAAACTAGCATCTTAGGCGCCTGCCTAGTGTGTGACTCATAGTGTTGAGGTGGGGGGTCTGTCAGGGCCACTGGCTGCTCTGCCAATGGAGAAGGCATGGCAGAGGTCCTCAAATTTATCTTTAGTTTTATTTTTTATCCCAGTTTTAAAAATGTAATTTTTATATTGTCACAGAGCAAACAGAAATGTGATTTAAGTCTTGTAATTCACACAAGTGATAAAGCATGCAGAAACGTTGCTAATACATGGACCAGAGCTATTTAGTGACAAAGTTTCCATTGATCTGTGACAAGAAGAAAGAAAAAGTCTCATATATGGAGGGTGGCCAGCTATCTTTGCTTGGAAAGGACTGTATCATATTCAAAAATAATATCCTCTCCTCAGTTTTAGTGTTAACGTGTCCTGTCTCTTATGAACTGATGGTGATAGTAAGCAATGGTTATTTTTTTATATCTTGTCTTTGCTCAGAAAAAGGGAGGAATCTCATGTTGGTTTCCACACTTTTGGTTTGATTTGTTGTTTTTTAGTAGCTAAGTTGTGTCCTACTATTTGCAATGCTATGGACTGTAGCCTGCCAGGCTCCTCTGTCCATGGGATTCTCCAGGCAAGAATACTGGAATGGGCTGCCATTTCCTTCTCCAGAGGCTTTTGATTGATACTTACACCTAAAATCCCAAAGTCTGGAAGTCCTGGTATGGTCCAACTTCTTCCCCATTGTAGCAATTCCCTATAGCATCCTCAGTGGGACTCCGCCTTGCTAATCTGTACTAGAGAAGAAGCCTCCTGCCCCACAGTCAGTGTTAGGAAGGCATTGCTGCAGGTTGGCTGAGGCTCTGCTCTTGGCTGAGCATCATCACTGGGGCGGCGGGGACTCTGCTCCGTGTAGCTCTCATGCTGGTCTTGGGACCGGCAGGCCAGCCTGGGCACGCTCTTCTCAGGAGCCAGAAAGCAAGTGGCAGCATGCCAAGCTCTCGAAGCCCAGCCTCCACGCCAGCGTGCCATCACTTTCACCTCGTGCCATCGGCCATAGTGTATCATAGAGTTGAGAAGGTGGGAAAAGTGCTCTGCTCCTTTCGCGTGAGGAACTGCAAAGCCATGTGTCAAACAGTGTGAAGACAGGGAGGGGAGGAGAATTTGAGCCAATAATGCAGTCGATCACAATCCTAATGTAAATATTTTCTTTCCCCGGGGTAAGCAGTCATGGTTAATTTAGTTGAATTTGAGGTGCAAAATTCAGGTGTAAAAAGGACTCTTGTGACTTTGTATTTTCTTCCCTTCTGTCAAACACATGTGGATGTGTTGTTGAACCGTAATCCAAAGAGCAGTGTGGACCAGGAGTCTGAAGATCTGGGGCCCTCTCTAGAACCTAGTGGGTCTGTGAGCTTGGGTGTGTCTTTTCAATTCTTCATCTGTGACCATAACATTGACTCCATGGGATATGTATGAAGATCAAGCCAACAAATGTGCTTTGCCCATGAGCACATGAGCGTGGGTGCTGACGCCTCCCGGAGTCTGAGACTCCTTCTCTCCAGAGAAAGTCTGGGAAAGTGGACTGGGAGCACGAACGGGAGGGGAGGAGGAGGTGCCTTCCCACTGGGACCCCGGGGTTCTTGATAAAAGTCTCCTCTGTTAAAAAGAGAAAAAATGTTAAGTCATTCCTCCTTTCTCCTGTGTTCATTGTTATGTTCCAGGGGTTCTAAGAGAGATTTCTGGTTATATAAAAATACTCATGAGAAAAGCTATTGCATGTAAGCTTGGCTTTGGGGGAAAAATATCTATTTTTGGACTTTAACACGTATCTGAAACCATTAAGAATATGCTCTGTCTAAATACTGCCTCAGTCAGAACCCATTTCTCCTCCTGAGCTTTACTTCTAAAAATCAGTCACACCTGGTTCGTGGCTTATTGTCTTGGCAGCAGCCCACTGGCTGTCTCCAGAGGACTTGCCCTGAGGGCTTGGCAGGGACTGCCGGTGTGCAGTGAATAGCGGAGTTGGGGCTTGGGTGCTGGAGTGGGCCTCCTGATGGCCTGTCCTGCACTCAGGTGGGGTGTTCGCCTCTTAACTTTTTCTGACAATCACCCGGGCAGGGCACTCCCCATGCGTGTAGTCAGTGCAGCTTGTAGCGACCCAGCAGTTGAGGCTGGCTTTCTGTGCAAAGCAGAGCTCCCAAGTGGAATGGGCACTGCTTCCTACCTTCCCAGGCTGTGTCTTCAGGACACACGTGGAGGAGAGGATTGTTGAAGGTCCCAGAGCTTCGGGGTTCTAGGGTGGGTCCGTCCTTTCAGGCTCTTTGTCCACTTTATCCTTAACCACAGCACATCTGATTGTGTTTGAAGCAGGGAAAAGACATAGAAGTTATTGCAGTCATTTTTAGTAATTATTTGAGGGGGGGAGGACTGTTTGTCTTGCAAATGTGTGTGTGACAGGGGAACAAAGCCACCAGTCCTCAATCTCCGGAGTCCCATCTGGAAAAAGGGAGATCATTGAGTGGATTCGGGGCTGGGAGTTCTAAAGAGACACATTTCACTTCAACAGAAGAAAGATGGTTGCAGCTCCTATTGGGCAGAGGGGCGGCTAGTGGACTCTGGAGATGGGTGACCAGAGGGCCTTTAAGAATGTCTGTTCTCAGCGTCTGGTAGGCACTGTGATTCTGCCGGCACTGCCCCAGGACCACCGGTCTTACTCGCCACTCAAGCTTCCAAAGTTTTCTCAGGTTGTTGGGAGCATGGGAAAGGTTGGCCAGGGCGTGGGGTTAGCCACAGAGCAGGCACCTGGGTGGGAGTCTGTGGGCTAAGGAGGGAGGGTGTTTTCTTCCTGAAAATGACTGCTGAGCGTCTTTGCTCTTATTTGTGTCTCTATTACTGGTGTTGTCTTCAGTCCAGGAACTGAGGCTCAGGCAGTGGACACCCGCTCCTGCATGGCCCCTCCAGGAGTCCTGTGGGAGGTGGGGGAGCAGACCCACCAGGCTGTCCTGCAGAAAGGCAGCCCCCCAAGGAGGCGGGAAGGATTGTGCCTGTGGAGGCAGAGGGTGAGAGGCAATGTGGACTCCGCCAACTGCATGCTCTGGGAGGTCACATCCTCTCCGAGCTGCACGGAACAGAAAGAGCTTGGCTGGCTGGTCAGTACTACCCATTGGTGATCCGCCCGGCAGGCTGCTGCCCTGAGGTCTTGTGTGTTTGCCTGGCTGTGTAGATGTGCAGAGTGGTTGGATGTGCACTGTCTCAGAGGAACTCTCAACTTCTTGAGTTAGTCATGGTTAGCCCTCTACAGATAGCATCAATGATGTGCAGAAAAGCTTGAGAAATCACCCTTATATACCCAGTAGTAAATATGGGAGCTGGGATTGGCTCTGGCTTCCAGTTTTTGTTCCTCCATTCTGGTGGCTCCTTGAATATACAGCTGGCCAGGGAGGGAGACTGGGGCAAAAAAGTGCCTCCTCTGGATTCACAATCCCTTTACTGTGTGTACACTTGAACTTCTTTCATGCATAGCTCGAGTCCTTTTATTTTATTTAGTTTTTGGCTGCACTGGGTCTTTGTTGAGGCACTTGGGGTTATTTGCTCTGAGGCAGGTGGGATCTTGTTAATAGTTCCCTGACCAGGGATTGAACCTGCGTCCTCTGCATTAGAATGCAGATTCTTAACCACTGGACCACCAGGGAAGCCCCCTTGAGTTCTTTATTTTAAACCCCATCCCTTCTCATTCCTTGGACTTTCCAGAGCAGTGCTGCCTCTAGTTCCTAACTTAGTTTGATGGGAAATCAGGGAATGCCTTGTACAGTCTTTGGGATCAATCTCAGAAGCTAGAGTGTCTGAGGCTGAGAAGGAGAGAGTGAGCCAGCTGAGGCTTTTGTCCTCAGCCCCCAAGAACAATAGAAAGATAGGAAACTATGGTGAGACTTTGGTACCTGTTGAGAGGTGGCAGCCAGAACCGGGGGAGTGGGGCGGGTACTGAGACCTGAGCACCAAATCCATGTGAAGCAAGAACTAGCTGAAGAAACCAGCGGTCATGAAAGTAATGGTGGTGTTCTGAGGATTAAATGTATCATATTTATAAAGTGTTTAGAACTTGCAATAAATGCTTCTACTTGTTATATGGAATAAATAAACACGGTAGCCTTTGGAGATGCATATCAGGATTTGAAGCATGTGAATGGTGGCCTCATACCCTTAGGGTACACCACTCCTATCACTTGGAAGTAACGAAAAAGATGACATCAAACAACTCTTCACAAAAGGAACGTGGTATGTATTTAGCCTTCCCCACAAAAAAGTAAAAGTCTGAATTTTCTTTCATTATGAATATGATACCCATCTTGAAAAAAAAACAAAACAAAACTGTGAGGGATAACACATGGGTCATTTGGAAGCGATGGTTAGCATGTTACCATCCATCATGTCACGTCAGATGGCTGATTTTCCTCTCCGGAGCAGAATTTGAAATGGAAAATTTCTACCAACTCTTATCCTAAATGCAAACATTTCTAAAGAAGAAAAAAAGTAGGTCGGTTGACCTACTTTCTTCATAAGTTCTTGCCTAAGCTGTTCCAACTAAGAAATAAAGGAACCTTTTTCCTTCTTCTTCTTTTTTTTTTTTAAATTGTGCACTGGCTATAGGGTCTCAAAAAAAGATCACAAATAAGAATGGAATTATTTTTTGCTTTAGGAGAGCCTCGATTGTAATGGTGTTCTCAAGATTTTAACTCTTTGTTTCCCCCTAGTTCCATGTTTCTGATTTTAGGCCCTTTGTGTCTTGTCTACCTAACACTTTTTCATTTTCGATGTTTTGCTGAGATGCACAGGTGTGGGTAACTAAAGTGTGTGGAAAGGGACAGATGTTGGAGGATCTAGATGGCTCTGATTTTTTATTTTCTATTGGGATTAAATAAAAGCAGAGTAACAATATACTGTGATTTCTGTTGTTATTGATTTAATATACTTCTGATGGTCTCATCATATTTCTGGTGGTTGCAAGAGACTCTTCCGAATTTGCTGACACTGGGAAGTTTCTATCATCGGTTAGACCCAGGAACCTGCCTTTAGGTCTTCCGTGCCCCAGGACCTGTAGTCTAGTTTCCCATGGATGCCCAGCCCCAAGCTTGTCCCATCCCTGGGACGAAGGGCTCCAGCTCATACCAGAACCTTTTCATGGCCTCACGTTTTTATGATGTCAGGCATGAGACGGAAGCCTTGGGGTGTGAGGCATAGCTGCTGTCTTCCAATCACTAATGTCTTCTAGGTCAGGGGCCTCAAGAAATAGAACACTTCTGAAAACCACAGGGTGCTAACTTTGATTCAGTTTGATGACCATCTTTTTTTTAGCAGTTAGTTGTCCTGAGATGGAATGAACTACGTCCAGGAGCCCTGAGCACACCTACTGCTGAGATGTGTAAACAGAGGCCAGACGGCCCTTCAGTCAAGGCAATGAAGGCATGGCTTGTCCAGTCTGATGGGGATTAGGTCAAATCACATGACTTTTCTCCCCTACCTTCCCACCATGAGCTCTTCTTTCTCTGCTTACCTAGAAACAAATATCGTGGCTTTGACATTTGCTAGAGAATGAAGTCTGGTTGCTACAGTAGTTGAGAAGCTTTCTGGAAATGACTTTTATAATACTTATGCTTAAGTATTAAAATTCTGTCATACTCAAATTGCCTTGTTTAGTAATTAAGTTCTTTATAGATTCACATGTCAGAGCCATTTGCCTGTGTGTGTGCATGCTCAGTTGTTCTGAAGCTCTGCGACCCTAGGGACCATAGCCTGCCAGGCTCCTCTGTCCATGGGATTCTCCAGGCAAGAATACTGGAATGGGTTGCCATTCCCTTCTCCAGGGGACCTTCCCAAACCAGGGATCAAACCCAAGTCTCNTTCTGAAGCTCTGCGACCCTAGGGACCATAGCCTGCCAGGCTCCTCTGTCCATGGGATTCTCCAGGCAAGAATACTGGAATGGGTTGCCATTCCCTTCTCCAGGGGACCTTCCCAAACCAGGGATCAAACCCAAGTCTCCTGTGTCTCGTGCATTGGCAGCCAAATTCTTTACTGCTGAGCCATCAGGGAAGCCCATTTGCCTACAGCTTCCATTTAAAATAGAGAGGATGCTTTTACGTGTCGAGGTCACACTCCTCATCAGCCCCAGGAGCGCACAAGGCAGGAAGGTGACGCCTGCTCTAGGTTGCAGCCTCCTAGAAACACTTCCTGCAGGCGATCAATGTGGCTAGCATGGCTTGCAATCAACGTGTGTTTTCTCCTGCAATCATCACAAATAGACTGTCTGCCCCCCATGCAGAGCTCGCAGTGCTACCGACATTTGTACAGCCACATTTCAAGCTTATTTAAATGTACAGTGAAAATGCAGTGTACTTTTCTTTAATTTCTCTGAACTCATGAAGTTGTCATCAACCCTTTTTTACCCCTCTAGGTAGTAGGGAAAAAATAAACTCTCATCCATTCTGTTTAGTGTCATTCTTTTCAATGTGGTCATCTTTAGTTAACTTGGTCCTCTTGGGGAGAATTGGCTTTGGGACTGCGGTTGTCTCACCCTATTCCCTGCTTCTCTCCAAAGGGCATCTGAGTGTCAGAGTCTTCTCTGCACGTGTGGGGAGACGGTCAGGGGCAGGAGTGCCATGCGTGTTGTCTAGACTTTGCACGAGGATGTGCCACTGAGGGTATGAGAGAGGCCAAGATTTGGGTCCCTGATCTGCTTCCAGGTCCTGTCCCCTGCTTGGGGCCCTGTCTATCTGGAGGAGCTCAGAGGCACCACTTGGATTGGTGGCATCCCTGGGCAGGTGTTGCCTGATCTGGTACCGTTCCTCAGGTGTACACTGGTCTGTATTCATGGGGTTTGGTTGGTTTGCCTCATGTGTGGGATCACACCGGCTTTTATGTTTTAACTGGTAATTTAGTGAAAATTTCTCTTGTGCTTTGTGCCTGGTAAACATCAAACATCCAGTGTTTCATTTATCCCTTGCACAATTCTCTGTGCTGTGCTGTGCTTAGTCGCTCAGTCATGTCTGACTGTGACCCCATGGACTGTAGCCTGCCAGGCTCCTCTGTCCATGGGGATTCTCCAGGCAAGAACACTGGANTTTCATTTATCCCTTGCACAATTCTCTGTGCTGTGCTGTGCTTAGTCGCTCAGTCATGTCTGACTGTGACCCCATGGACTGTAGCCTGCCAGGCTCCTCTGTCCATGGGGATTCTCCAGGCAAGAACACTGGAGTGGGTTGCCATGCCCTCCTCCAGGAGATCTCCCCAACCCAGGGATGGAACCCAGGTCTCCTGCATTATAGAAGGATTCTTTACCAGCTGGGCTACCAGGGAAGCCTGCACAATTCTTCAGAAGAGGTAATAATATTACTGTTAGAGTTTGAGGTTGTTGAATTGTCTGGGCACGGACACTAGGGAGCAGACTCCTGTGTAAGGTATTTAAATCATTTGTTGGTTATTTACATTAAGCTTCTGTTTTATGTGAGACTCTGTGCTAAGCACAGGGCGTATGGTGGTGAGCAAAACTGACAATTTCCTTCCCCTTGTGGCACTTACATTCACTTGCAATTGTCAGAAAGCTATCAAATCGATATACTCAAAAGAGATTAGTCCAGCTTCAGGCTGTGCTTGATTCAGGGAGCTTGTTTTCAGCAACCGGCCTCTCTCCATCTCTCAGCTCTGTCGCTCTCTGTGTTGTTTTTATTCTCAAACAAAGCATCAACCTGAGGTAGCATGCCTGCCCTTGCTTTCCTAGTTTCAAATCTAGCTGAAGAGGGGACATACTTTTCTCTCAAATAATTTGTAGTATTAGTCCCAATGTTCTGCCTTGTCGACTCTGGTGTGGTCACATGCCCACTCTTGAGCCAGTCATCATGGCCAAACGGTTGAGCTCTCTGATTGGCTAGGCTTGAGTCACATGACCACTGCTGGAGTAGGGACGAGTCCATCCCATTGCAACTGGATAGACTTGAGTGGGAAGGTGTGGCTCCCCAAAAGAAGCTCACCATTCCCTTGCCAGAAGAAGGACAGATGGTTGCCGGGAGCCAGCGTGAGGAATTACACCCGTAACAAGGTCATGCGGCAGAGCTCTGATGGCAAGGCTAATCAGACCTCAGGTTTTCCCCCTGGTATTTCCTNCTCAGAGGCACCACTTGGATTGGTGGCATCCCTGGGCAGGTGTTGCCTGATCTGGTACCGTTCCTCAGGTGTACACTGGTCTGTATTCATGGGGTTTGGTTGGTTTGCCTCATGTGTGGGATCACACCGGCTTTTATGTTTTAACTGGTAATTTAGTGAAAATTTCTCTTGTGCTTTGTGCCTGGTAAACATCAAACATCCAGTGTTTCATTTATCCCTTGCACAATTCTCTGTGCTGTGCTGTGCTTAGTCGCTCAGTCATGTCTGACTGTGACCCCATGGACTGTAGCCTGCCAGGCTCCTCTGTCCATGGGGATTCTCCAGGCAAGAACACTGGAGTGGGTTGCCATGCCCTCCTCCAGGAGATCTCCCCAACCCAGGGATGGAACCCAGGTCTCCTGCATTATAGAAGGATTCTTTACCAGCTGGGCTACCAGGGAAGCCTGCACAATTCTTCAGAAGAGGTAATAATATTACTGTTAGAGTTTGAGGTTGTTGAATTGTCTGGGCACGGACACTAGGGAGCAGACTCCTGTGTAAGGTATTTAAATCATTTGTTGGTTATTTACATTAAGCTTCTGTTTTATGTGAGACTCTGTGCTAAGCACAGGGCGTATGGTGGTGAGCAAAACTGACAATTTCCTTCCCCTTGTGGCACTTACATTCACTTGCAATTGTCAGAAAGCTATCAAATCGATATACTCAAAAGAGATTAGTCCAGCTTCAGGCTGTGCTTGATTCAGGGAGCTTGTTTTCAGCAACCGGCCTCTCTCCATCTCTCAGCTCTGTCGCTCTCTGTGTTGTTTTTATTCTCAAACAAAGCATCAACCTGAGGTAGCATGCCTGCCCTTGCTTTCCTAGTTTCAAATCTAGCTGAAGAGGGGACATACTTTTCTCTCAAATAATTTGTAGTATTAGTCCCAATGTTCTGCCTTGTCGACTCTGGTGTGGTCACATGCCCACTCTTGAGCCAGTCATCATGGCCAAACGGTTGAGCTCTCTGATTGGCTAGGCTTGAGTCACATGACCACTGCTGGAGTAGGGACGAGTCCATCCCATTGCAACTGGATAGACTTGAGTGGGAAGGTGTGGCTCCCCAAAAGAAGCTCACCATTCCCTTGCCAGAAGAAGGACAGATGGTTGCCGGGAGCCAGCGTGAGGAATTACACCCGTAACAAGGTCATGCGGCAGAGCTCTGATGGCAAGGCTAATCAGACCTCAGGTTTTCCCCCTGGTATTTCCTGAACATGTACCCCCCAAAATAAGAATCTGCCTGCTTTTCCACTCTTCTGACACACTCTGGAAAAAGTCAACTCAGGGCTTTAGTCTTCTGCATTTGAAAGGGATGTTTCAGTTAAACCCCCTTGATAGCTCTCTAGCTTGCCTAACAGGTTCTCCTGGACCTCTTACAGCTTGTGAATTGCTTACAGCCCCCCAACCGTGAGAGGCGCAAAGCTTAAAAGCATCTTAAAGATACAGAGCCTTTTCTAGAGAGTTAAAAATCATATTGGTGACGGGTTTTCACTGTTGACTCAATAATTGCTGCCAGGCCTCCATATTCTTTATCTTTTAGGCACCTGGGAGGATATTAATCAATGTAAACGGGATATGGAAAAAGATATATAGTAGTTTTGATGTTAGCAACACTAGACTTTTGAGTTAATTACCTTTCTTTTGTTATAAATCACTGTACTCCTTTTACTTGTTATAAGTTGCTGTATCTTTGCTATGTAACTTTATTTAGTGTTTTTCTGAGAGTGGCACCAGACTTTGGGAAGATCAACACAAATTAATCTTCTGGTTGACAAACCCTTATCAGAAAAAGGCTGTAAAATGTTAATTGGCCCTTTTGGCCGGAAGATGATGTAAATTACTTAAGACTTGTGTATACAACTAGGTATGCAGAGAGAAAAGCCTGGTTTTGATGAGTCTGGGCTGCTAACGCTGCATAACTTTGTATTACCCATTGATCTCTATGTACAATCAAAAAGGTATAAAAGCCCTTTCTAGACAATAGAGGACAGGCCAGTCATTGGAAGGACTGGTTTCCCCCGTGTCTCCTCTTTACTCTAATTTCAGGCTGAATTCCCATCTGGGGCATGTAGGCTCGCCATGTCTACTTACTTGTCCTGGCTTCTAAGATCCGTAAGAGAGAGAGCCCAAGGCAGGGTACTCTCCGATATTCAAACAGGTGCCGGTGGCCCAACGTAGATGGTGCAAGTTCCTTGTCTGGAACTGTATTGGCTTTCCACATAAACCAAGTTATTGAGCATCTTTTCTCCACTTAATTTTCCTACTACACTATTTCTTCCCAATCTAATCTTATATTAATAAAGAAATAAGTTTTTTCCTCACCTATCCATCTCCCCTTTGAATCACCCTGGATCCACCAGGGCTGGACCCCGGCCGATGGTCCTGAGTGGGCAAGACCAATGGAGGGCCACCGTAGTGAGGAAAGTAACTGTCCTAGTGAAACTCACAATCCAGTCAATGAGACTGGCGTGAATCAAATAATGATTTTTTACTTCCAGTTGAGGTTAGTGCTACGCAAGATCCTTGTGTAGCCAGTTTCAGAAGTCATTTTGCTGGGTGGTTGCAGCCCTGTCATGAATAGTGGCATCCACAATTTGAACCTGGCATGTCAGCTTAGAACAGGCAGGCAGTCATGGCATGGAGTGGTACCCCTTGTGCATAATATATCTGAAACCAAGAAGCTTGTCCAGTGAAACCCTTGTCTCAGCACTTAGCTGTGGCTAAATTTCATTTGGAGTTATAAAAAATGAAGGCATTGGAACTCATTCATCACAATCTCTGTGGCTTCAGGATGCTCTGAGAAACTGTTGAGAAGGAAGAGCTTAATAATTCCAATCCCCTTAATGTTATCATCTGGAAAGTGTGGCAATAAGAAAGGAAAGTCACAGAAATGAATGAGAAATAGCTGAGCGGTAATGGAGGTGTTGTTGGCTGGCCGGTGAGGCGTAGCTTTGGTGAAAGCTTTAAGAAATATGCATGTCAGATAAATTGAGACCCATAAAAAGTAAAATGTCGTGTCTGGCCTGCCTGCCTTTCTTCCTTTTTGGGGAGAAGCCCTAGCAGAGAAATAAAAGGAGCTCATTGGGTTACTCAGGTTTGATTTGAGCTAATGATTCCAGGGACCAGTACGGAAGTGGTGGAGGGGATGGGAACTGAATCCTGGGTCTGCTCTAGGATTTGCTAAGGTGTGGATTTATGGGTCCGTTAGAGCAGAGCGTCTTTTGCAAGCATGCTTCAAGTGCCTCTCCTTTCCTGGGGCTGCTGTCGATTAGTTCAGATGGGGCGAATATTTTGAGAGTGAACGCTGAGTTTTGGTGGTGTTTGAGAGGAATCAGGTAGATGATTAGGGGAGGTGTCAGGAAGAATGCTCGGGGATTTGTGCCCAAGGTGCAGTTACAGACCTGAGTGGGGAGCAGCAGCTGCCCCACCTCCCGGAGCATCGCTGCAAACTCCCAGCCGTGCTGTTGGCGTGCAGGCACCAGGAGCCTGAGAACCCTCCTGGCCTCCTTTGCTGTGCTGGTGCACGTGTTCCCTGCTGCCTTCCCCGCCTTCTCACCCTCACCTGATGCACCACGGGAAGCGGGGCTGGTTCCCTGAAGGGCCTCTGTCCCCTGACCTCGGCCCTGTCTTTTCTGGGCAGAGGCCCCACAGAGGGCGTTGCAGTGAGTCAGATTGCCGCTGACCCCCAGAGAAGGCTTGGGCACCTGTGGGACCGGTCAGGTCCAACACCCTGTTCCCCTTAGTCCCCATCCAGGGCCTCCATCTGTATGCTGGGCTTCTGCCTCAGCTTCCAGATTACAGCTCTGCTTCCTTGTGCCATTGACCCTGGTGAAAAGCAAGGCGTAAAGTCACTGGAGGCCCCTGCATAGACTTCTCACCAATGTATCCCTCTTCCGTTCATCAGGTCTGATCCCTATTCTGAGTATTTTGTCCATCATTTCTTTGCTTCATATATTGTTTATATATTGATCTCCAAACATGAGTGTTAAGCTTTGTGAGTTTTCAGTTTAATATAAATGGAACTACACTGTATTTATTTTTCAGTTATTAGCTTGTCTTAAACTTTATTGAAAAATAATTTTTTTTTCTCATTGCATCTTACCACTTCTGTTGTTTGGAGGTTATACCACTCTCAATGCCTGTCTTTTAGTGGTTAATTCAGGTGATTTCATATGCATGCTTTGTTAATATATGTCTTTAAGCTCTTCCTAAAAAAATTCTAATCATCCTACTCTCAAATGATATTATCCAGTAATTTAGTTCTCTTTTTGAAACCCTCAAATTACCCATAATTATCATTACTTTGTAAGTCAATATATTTGAAAAATTGACTTAAAGTAGCCATGCTCATCATTTCTTCTAGCATCTCAGATTCTCTGTCTAGGATTATATTTCTTCTAAATGAGATATATTCTCTANGAAACCCTCAAATTACCCATAATTATCATTACTTTGTAAGTCAATATATTTGAAAAATTGACTTAAAGTAGCCATGCTCATCATTTCTTCTAGCATCTCAGATTCTCTGTCTAGGATTATATTTCTTCTAAATGAGATATATTCTCTAAAATTTTCTTAGTAGTCAAACTCTCATATTTTTTCTGAAGATATTTACATTTCTTTTCACCTTGAAAGAGTTTCATTAAACACCATTATTTTTTTCTCAGCACCCTGAAAATATTACTAACCCGTTGTCTTGGGGCTTCTGTTACTGCAACTGAAAAGTCAGCCACCAATTTGTTTATTCTTTGTAGGTAATCTGCCTTTTCTCTCTGGTTGACAAACTCAGACACTGAGTAGTATTGTGCCATTTCACTATTATGTGCTGATTAATTCTCAGCATTCATTCTTTTTTTATAATTTTGACTTCTTTAAAAAAAAATCTTATTTATTTATTTCTGGCCGTGCTGGGGCTTCATTTCTTCCCGTGGCTTCTCTAGTTGTGGCAAGTGGGGGCTATTTTCCAGGTGTGGTGCACAGGCTTCCCTAGGGCTCTTAGCTTCAGTAGCTGTAGTGTTTGGGCTTTAGAGCAATCAACATTCGCTCTTGAGATGTTCCCACCTCTTCAATCTCCTCTCTGTTTAGGGGTGTTCAGATTATTCATGTATTAGACCTTTCATTCCATTCTCCATGTCTCTTAACCTCCTGAGAGGTAGATTAAATTTATGTCGCATTATATAGATGTCCCATGGATGTGCCATTCTTGGTCTTCACTGTGACGTTTCACTCGCTTACCCTTTCTTCTCCTCTTTCACCTCATCATCACTCCTTTCTGCTCACATAGCATCTCCCCAGTCTTCAGGGCGCACTTCCCATCCCTCTTCACTGCCTCTGTAAATCTTTCCCTGACTTCCAGAGGTCTCATTAATCTCCTCCTTCTTGTGTCTTTCACAGTACTTACTGTCTCTGCAGGAGATAACATGGTGTAGAGCAAAGAGCACTGGACTTGGACTCCGAGGCCCCAAGTTCAAATTCTGACTCTACCATTTAATAGCTCTGTGACCTTGGGTGAGTCACTTGTCCTGCTGAACTTCAGTGTCCTCAGCTATGACCTGATGATGGTAGGTTCTTAGGAGACTAAATGCAATGGGGGTCACCGAGTGCCCAGAGTCCTGCCCAGTGCTGGCTTCAATATCGGGCTTCTCATGTGACCCTTGGCCCTCTGCCTCACAAGGGAAACTGTTCCTGGCTGACTGGTGGCTTGGGAGCTGGATACCAAGGTTGCAACTGCGGAAATGTGGCTGTAAAGCAACCCTTATGTGAGAAAGCCATCACTGGGTTGAAATCCCTGGCTTGTATGTCTCTAATCCGTACGCTTCAATCGATTGTCCACTCTTGAAGATTCTCATGTCCTTCCTCTGTTTAGGGAAGATCAGTAGCTTCCCCCTGCCCTCAGAATGAAGTCCATAATCCTTTTAATGGTGTTGAGAGTGCTTTGGCGGAGAAGGCCACTCCAGTGTTCTTGCCTGGAGAATCCCAGGGACGGGGGAGCCTGGTGGGCTGCTGTCAATGGGGTCGCACAGAGTCGGACACGACTGAAGCGGTTAGCAGCAGCAGCAGCAGCAGCAAGAGTGCTTTGGGGCCTGACCCCTTCCAGCCTCTACACGTCTTTCCACTGCCCAGCTCCTCCTTCAGCTCTCCTTCCAGCCACAAAGAATCATGTGCTCTTTCCTTTTGCAAACTGCCCCCTTTCCTTGCCCCTCTGTCTTAACCTTTCTGTTCTCAGTCTAACTGGCGTTTCCATCCCTGGGCTCCAGAGCTGGTGGGTCACCTCTCTGTGCCCGTATTCTATGGTCTTTATCACTACCAGTTACAGTGAGCTCCTCTCACACCACATCCCCCCCACCCCCCATAAAAAGTTCTCCTAATCTTGATTTCAGTCCAGAATCAAAGATTCTGGAAGGCAGGAATTGTTTCTCATTCAGTGGTGACTCTCAGATGCCCGGCATGGGACCTGGCTCCTAGAGAGTGGTTGATAAATGTTTATTGGAGGAAAGAAAAGGGAGGAAAGGAAAGAAGGTGTTTTTGGAAATTACAGGAAAAACTACTTTTCCTGTTGTCTGAGGGTGAGAACTGGCTCAGATAGAATCTGTAGCTGTATTCTCCAATAATTGTCAACAACCCTGGAGCATCATCTGGTAAGGCTGTATCCCTTAGCAGAAGATCTTGGTTATTAGCAGAGTTAGAAAGTTTCTGTGGTCCTGATGGTGAGCTCACTCCCTAGCCAGAAGCAGGGAGGTATGCCCCGCCATTTCCTCAGCCAAGAGGTTACAGATTGCATCAAAGGAGATGGGATGGGATGGGATATGATTAATGTTGATTCCTAGTACACATAGCTTAAGGGTGATCTGGGGAGAGAGAGATGGAGAGCAGAGTAATGGAGCAGGAAAGCAACTGCTTCTTCCCCCAAGCAACCTGCACATGCCCCAGCCACCAACTAATGCTCTTGAGGGTTGATTTTCTGTAAAACTGTCTTTGCCATCCTGAACTATGAGGCCATATTACCTTTGTTCTTGGGACAGATTACGATTTTGAGTCCTAGGAAGGCATCAAAGAGGTATCAAAGAGTTCACTGATGCTTATTATTTGAGCTACCTGGTGAGTCCCCAATGTAGAATAGCCCAGGCTGGGGCCCAGGGACCCAAGTGATCCCCTTCAGAGAAGGTCACCCTCAGCAGCCTCTGTGAGGACTGGGCGTGTGGGGTGTGGGTAGCACGGCCCAGCGGTACTATGCTCATTGCTGCTATCAGCATGAGGTAACATCCAACGGAGCACGTATGTCGTGCACTCAGTGTATCCAGTGCAGATGAGTTGCGTGGTATTGGGTAGTCATTACTTCTCAGACACATTCACATGTGTGATAAGCGCATTAATACATTATGGTAATTAAGTCTCAAACAGTCTTAAGGCATAGGTGCTATAATCAGTACCATTTAGTAGACAAGGATGCTGACCTGGGTTTCAAAGGGGCTTGAGTGACCTGCCCAAGGCCACCTGTTGATCAAGTCTCTGAGCTGAGCTGTGAATTTAGTTCCTGTGCATATTCACTGCTCTAAAGTAAACAAGCCTCCCTTCCCTCAACATCTCTGGCACTTGGAGTATAAAGATAAGGTTGCTTTGTCTGTTCAGGTCATCCAAAAGCAGAAGTCCAAGAACTTTGTTGGAGGAAATGCCTTTGAAGGATGAAGGGGAGACAGAATGGGACAGGTAGGAGAGTCTTAAGAACATGGTGCAGGTCTGACACCTGTAAACGGGCAGAGGGAAGGAAGGATGGATGATTGAGAGGAAGAGCCTGACACGGGAGTGCAGCTCAGGGGAACACCCTGGTCAGGCTGAGGGGAAGCCCCCGAGAAAAGACTGCCCAGTAGAGGAGTCCCACATAGGAGACTGTCACCCCCCATGTAGGGTCGTCAGGAGGAGAAGGGGACGACAGAGGACGAGATGGTTGGATGACATCACCGACTCAATGGACATGAGTTTGAGCAAACTCAGGGAGATGGTGAAGGACAGGGAAGCCTGGCGTGCTGCAGTCCACGGAGTTGCAAAAGTCAGACAGGACTTACCGACTGAACAGAATCAGCATAGGATAGGCATGGTGGCTCTCTACCCTGGACTCAGTTATAATGCCCTTTGCCCTGAATCAGGCATGTGGTGCCTCCTGGGCATGGTGGATCCTGCAGGGGCAACAGCTGCAGATGCTGCTGCTTGAAGCAGGGTCTCTCTGGGAGGGAGGCTGAGCAGAGCTCATGGCTGCCAGTCTCCATCCTTGAGCTGGTTCCAGCTGGTTTACTAATATACTGCAGAGTCTGGGCAGAAGTTCATGAAAGCTCAAAGGTGAGCTGTCCCAACACCTCCTGGGATAAAATGATTTGCTGATGGGTCAGGCAGAATATGCAATGAATAAGAGAAGCCAATGAGGCTAGTTTGGGCTTCCCTTGTGGCTCAGCTGGTAAAGAATCAAGACCTGGGTTCAATCCCTGGATTGGGAGGAGCCCCTGGAGAAGGGAAAGGCTACCCACTGCAGTATTCTGGCTTGGAGAATTCCATAGACTGTATTGTCCTTGGGGTCACAAAGAATCAGACACGACTGAGCAACTTTCACTTTCAATTTCACTTTCAATGGGGGCTGGTTTAGGAGAGAATGAATTGAAGGGCAGAAATGTAAGCTTGGTCTTTTTGGCTCAGAGAGGCACCTTTTTCCAGTTCAACCACCCTGAAGGATGTTTTCTAACCCACACAAAGGTAGAGTATAGGCAACCAGCAGCCTGTGATTCCTGGGAGAGAAGAGAAATCCTTCAGTGAGGGTTCCAGGTCAGCTGGGAGAAAGTGGGCATTCGGAGCCTGGTGTCCACTGTTCTTGAGCCAGGCTTTGCCAGATGGAGGTCAGCGGAAAGGTCTTCCCGGGTTTTAGATGGCAGAGAGGAGGAGAAGGGGACGACAGAGGATAAGATCTCTGGCATCACCGACACAATGGACATGGGTTTGGGTGGACTCTGGGAGTTGGTGATGGACAGGGAGGCCTGGCATACTGTGGTTCATGGGGTCGCAAAGAGTCGGACACGACTGAGCGACTGAACTGAACTGAACTGAGACGTGGCATTGTCATTATGGTGTTGCTTATTAAAAAATCAAGTCACATCAAGTGTATCCACCCATTTTAACTCTCCTCTACCGCCAGTCAATACTGGGCTTCAGCTTGAGGTACTTCGAGTTGGGACAGAGGTGATATCTTCTGGTCCTTCTTCTTCATAGGCCTTGGCTTCATCTCTGTCTCCCCTTACTGACCCCTCCGCCCAGCCAACCTTTGGGCTCTAAGTCCTCTGGTATTGGGGCAGGGAGGTGGCTGGGGGACACTGCTAGTCTTCTGACAAATCCTTGGGACGCCCTTTGGTCTTCTTTTGGCTGTCGCTGCTTCTCCCGCTGAACCCACCAAGGCTGTCGGGGGCATCTGCCCTCCTGCATGGATGTGTGTGCCATCCTCTGGGTGCCCTGTGGTGGGGCACCCACTTCTCTCCCTCTCTCTTCCTGGTTTTCTGCTTATCCTGCCTGGCTGGGGTGGGGGTGTTGGCTCGATTGCCTCCTGCTAAATCCTCGGCCCCAGCAGAAAAGAAGTGGCCCTCATTTGTGTTGTTGGCTATCTTAGCAGGGGACCTGTGACAGTGTGGGGGCTTCTGCGTCCTCTGCTTTGGGCACAAGGAAGTCCTGCCACACCTCCTGTGAAGCAGGAAAGATCTGGGAAGGGAGAGTCCCTGCACTGAATCATGGCAGAGGCCCTGGGGGTGCCGTGGCGGGGGCTTGAGTGGCAGTGTGCAGTGCCTTCAGGCTCAGCGTGATGAGCAGCCCAGCCACCTCCTGCCCTCTGCTGTGTGACTGGCAGAACCCTGCTGAATGTATGCAGATGGTAAATAAGTGGGTGTGGAAGAGGACATTCATTGTGTTGCAAATTGACCTTTCCCCCAAATAACAGAGAGAGCAGGAGCCCGCATTCCCACAGCTCTTCTGTTTATGAAATGATTTTTCAATTCTTGGTCTCACTTGAAAGTCATAACATGCCCTTGAGATAGATAGGTTAAGACAGTCATTTAAATGTTAAAAGGCATTGGAAAGGTTGAGGGCTTGGCTGAAGGTCCCGTAGGCAGGTGCCGGCAGGGCCGGACAGGCAGACTAAGTGTCCCTCTCCTTCTCCCATCACCCTGCCCTCCAAAGCCTGACCCACCAGACACATGGCCCCTCCGGTACTCCCCAGAGGAGAGCAGCTCCTGAAAAGCCTTTCAGGGGATTGACACTGACGCACAAACACCTCTGAGGCCAGACCTGACTGTCACTCTGGTGAACCCACATTGTGTAGAACTGCAGAACCTGAGAATGTTTTGCTCTTTGAGCTGAAGTGGTGCTTAATTCTGTGCCCCAATTAAGAAACTGTTTGCCTTGTGTCCATAGATAGACAGGAAATCTTTTTACTTCCTAAGAGGAGCTGTTGTTTTCAGGTGCTCACTCACCAGTACCAGAGAGATAACCAAGGTAGTAATCATAAGTCATTCTGGTCTGTTCATTAAAGCAGGACTCTCAAGGATCTCCACAGGGCAAAGTTTGTTGACTTGTATTTGTAATCGATAGACGCTAAAATTCCGGCTCATTACTAGTTCTTTGCTTGCGCGATTTTACCCAATTAATCCAAATTAGTGTGGCTGAATTTGGAGGAAAGCATGCTAAACTGGGGTCTTAATAGAAACTCTGACCCCAAGCTCACCGCCGCTGGTTGCTCCGGGCCAAGAGGTCCCCTCACTGGAATAAGGGAAGTACTGGACAGCTCCTGAGGCTCCCCTTTTCTCTAGACCTTTCACAGAGGCTGAGGGGCAGGGATGAGCTGGGAAGCGTGGCAGGATGAGAAAAGGGTTGCAGAATCTGCTGACATTTTTTTCTTTTCTTTTCTTTTTTAAACCAGGAATTATCAGCCGAGAAGATGCCGAAGATCTCCTTGAGAATATGACCGAGGGTGCATTTCTGGTCCGGGTCAGTGAGAAAATCTGGGGTTATACGCTGTCCTACCGCCTGCAGAAAGGGTTCAAGCATTTTCTTGTGGATGCCTCTGGGGATTTTTACAGCTTCCTGGGAGTGGACCCCAATCGCCATGCGACACTCACAGATCTCATTGATTTCCACAAGGTATTCCTCTGAGGGGTGCTGATGTGGGGGAGGGCAGGAGATGCCAGGCTGTGGGCATTCTAAGAGATGAGCATGGAGAGTGAGCAGGCAGCCCCGGAAAGTCTTTAGGATCACAGGGATCTAGACCATCCTGATGGAAGAGACCAGAGATTGTCTAGACCAGGCTCTGGAACTGCTGCTCTTCTCTGGGCAACTCTCTGCTTATGAGGGCATCTCTAACCCTGGTCCGCAGGCATGTTCTCACCTTGAGTGCGAGTGAGAAGGGGGCTGGCTGGTTGACTTGTCTTCTGTCCAGGCCCATGTCTCACCCCCAGCTTGTTCCAGGATGTCCCTCTTGAGCGTGTTCTAGATAAGCCTCTGGCAGCTTCGTAGGGTTAGCTGAAGTTGAGCAGGCAACCCTGCAGTTAGGGAAGCTTTTCTGGTGCCTCTTCTTCCAAATACAGCCTTACCACTTAGTGTGTGACCTCAGGCAGTTTCGTTATTCATGCTGAGCTGAAGTCCCCTAACTAGGCAAACAAATGTCTTATAAATAATACTTAGCTTGGCTCCTGTGAGCCTTACATGGGGACTGTATGTAACAGCGCCCTATAACTGTGAAGCGGCATGCACATTCTTGTTTCCCACAACTGTATTTGTTATTTGTTCCGTGCCGGGGACCTCACATTAGAAGAGATGTTGCCTTCCAAACAGTGTGTATAAAAAGAAACAACTTTTGTGTTAACGTGGCATCAGTACTACCTGTGAGAAAGCCAGCAGTGGAGCTCAGTGGCCCAGAAAGGTGGGGCCCAGGATTCTAGGAGAGAGAGCTGTGGCAACACAGGGGTCCCCACCTCCCTGAGCTTTGCAGGTGTAGAGATGTTCTCAGAATTTCATGGCCATCTCACTGGGTTTTTGCTATAAAAGGGACTCTGGAATTCGTATTGCTTTTTCTTCATGGATGTCCCTGGGTCTCTAGGGCAGCTCTTAACTTCACACACGCACATCTTTTTAACTTTCATCATGCCTCTGGCTCCCCAGGTAGTGCACTTGTAAAGAAACTGCCTGCCAGTGCAGGAGATGCAAGAGACATGGGTTCAGTCTCTGGGTCAGGAAGATTCCCCTGGAGAAGGAAATGGCAGCCCACTCCATGTGGCTGAGGAGCCTGGGTATAGTCCATGGGGTCACAAAGAGTCAGACATGACTGAGTGACTAACACTTTCACAGTATCTCCTTGAATGCGTGTTTTGAAAGCATAGTCCCTGAAATCAAGCTACAAGTTTTAAGCCCCAGCTTCATTATTGTGTGTCACTTTGGGCACCTATTCAAATCTGGGACCTTAGTTTCTTCCTCAGTGGTGGTGTTTAGTCGCTAAGTCATATCTGACTCTTAGCAACCCCACGGACTGTAGTCCGCCAGGCTTCTCCATCCACAGGGATTCTCCAGGCAAGAATACTGAAGTGGGTTGCCATGCCCTCCTCCAGGGGATCTTCCCGACCCAGGAATTGAACTCGTGTCTCCTTCATTGGCAGGTGGATTCTTTACCACTGAACCACCACGGAAGCCCTTCCTCCTCAGTAAGATAGGGTTAATAATAGTACTTACCTCTTCAGGGTCAGGAACGTTTCGATGAGATATCACTGTATAAAGCACGAAAACACGATACCTTGCATTTGTATATTATCAGGGCAAGCTGGTTGTTGCTGACATGTGTCTGTGGGATCTTTTGATGTCCAGGCATGCACCACATCCTTGGTGTGGCTGCATCTTACAGTTTCGTTCTCCACCCTCCTTTTGCTGGTCACTTTTGTAGCTTCCAGGTTTTCATGATGACAAACAGTGCTATTTGTGTCACTTTGGGCACACATGCAAATCTTTTTCTGGGATGGGTCCCTCAAGCTGGAATTGCTGGCTACAAGACTATGCACATTTTACTCTGTAAAGATCTGCCAGACTACCCTCATAAAATGTAGCGCCAATTCATGCTTCTTCCAAAACTATATGAGGCTGTTCCCCCACGCTGCTGCCAATACTGGGGATTATCAGTCATTTTAATTTTTTCCCACCAGATGGGCAGACAATGTATCTCACTGTTGTTGAGTTTGCATTTCTCTCATTACCACTGATGCTGAGGAGTTTTTCACATGTTTAATGGCCATTTGGATTTCTTCT
The DNA here is from genome assembly GCA_006410875.1 of Neotragus pygmaeus. NCBI lineage: Eukaryota > Metazoa > Chordata > Mammalia > Artiodactyla > Bovidae > Neotragus > Neotragus pygmaeus. Next base: position 2,085,580 of record SJYV01047685.1, on the reverse strand, counting down.
ATGAATTATCTGTTTATATCCTTTGTCCATTTTTCTACTCAGGTGTCTTTTTCTTACTGATGTGTTGATGTGTCAGCTCTCCTGATGACTAAATTGCTCTTTAGTTACGTCCCTTCCGTTCTCCGGGTCTTCTGTTGAAAAAAAGTGTTGAATCTAAATGGGCATCCCTTTCACTTCCAGGTTCTTTAATGGGTTCTTTTATTTTAATAGTCCCTTCTTGTTTCATGGGTGATTTATCTTCTTATTTCACTGAGGAATTTAATAGATATCTCTGAAAGACTCTTTGTTTGTTTTATAAACCTGATATTTTCTTGGGAGTCATTTCAATTTTTTGAGTCTGGCATCTTTCTTTTATGGTTATGATTTTCCTTAAATGTTTATAAGTTTTGGGCTTTGGGGGGAATCTTTGAACTTTGAAATTCCTATTTGTTCATCTGTGGATACAGTTCCTGTTTCTCAAATCTAGCCTCCTCATGTCGCGAAGGTTGGAGTTGACAGTGAGCAAGCAGCTCATCTTTGGGAGTGGAATTGTTTGAACTGTTTGGATTGCCTCGGCTTCCTGTCCTCACATCCTCACCTGCCTGAGGCACAGACTTCTGCCATCTGGGGTTCCCCTAACCTGCCCACTGACAACTTGTTCTCCCCCCTGCCCTATATTCACTCCTCTGACAATCTCATCACATATTGATTTTGTCTTGCTTTGTTGGTGGCCTTCCTTCTTATTTTCCCATGCTTTCATAGGTTTATTTCATTTTAAGAGCACTTTTTCTGTCATTTCTATAAATTTGAATGAGGAGGAGGGAGATACATATTCTTAGTCTTTCTATCTTGAACCAGTCTCTCTCTGGTGGACATTTATTTCCTTTTTCTGATTAAAAGTGAATTTTACTTTTTTTTTTCCTTTCTAGGAGGAAATTATCACTGTTTCAGGGGGAGAGTTGCTGCAGAAACCCTGTGGACAGAGGGATAGCCCACCAGACTACCATCTGTTGTTTGAATGATCCCCCCCGCTGCCCCCATTCTCAATTGGACTTCATTGGGCATCCTGTTTTTGAACTCAAGAACTTCCCAACTCAAATCCTTATGGCCTTCTGGAAGATCCACTAACACCCAGAGGAACAAGTGGATTAGTATATTTCAAAAAAAAAAATATGAAATATATGGTGTATGTGTTGGTGGTTCCTGACCCAGGACAGAAATTGCTAATAGCTGATGCAGCTCTTTCCTGAAAATTTTAGATACAACCTCAGAAAATAAAGCCATTTTGTCAGGGCTGCCCTAAACTGAGCTCCTAGAGTACACGGTCATGTTTTCATTAACCAAATAATTCCAGTGCCGAACTCTGAATTTAACCTATGGTAGACATTCAGTAAATGTTTGTTGAATGAATGCACTTCTTTTGAAAGTTTTCCAACACTTGTTAGCAATGATTTCTAGTAAGTTCTGTTTGTCACTGTTTATAAAGTCATGGAAATTAGGGAAGAAATATTGTAAAGGATTTATATGGAAGGCATAGGTGCTGTATTTTAAATGATATTCATTCTCATTGATATTATCATTGGACTTACCTAAGGCTTCCGAGCCCCAGCTTCCAGAACAGATGACTTTGCCCTACCTTTGTATTTCCCTCTTCTTCTGCCACCTCTCCTTTTTCTTGGAATCATATCTTGGCCTCAGTTTTGCAATATTGAGGCAGTGGTTTCATGTATTTCTACAGATGTGCCTAAGCCCCAGGGAGAATTAAAAATCCAAGGATGGTTTGTAGACCTCTGATATGGCCTTTGCTTTCTAGGATGTGGTCCTGTTGATGCAGGTTACTCAAATAATGAGCTCTATCCTCACAGTCCTTTTGATTTTGATTTTGCTCTCCATTTATACTGGGCTTCCCAGGTGGCATTGGTGGTAAAGAATCTGCCTGCCAGTGCAGGAGACATAAGAGACGTGGGTTGTATCCCTGGCTCAGGAAGATCCCCTGGAGAAGGAAGTGGCAACCACTCCAGTATTCTTGCCTGGAGAATCCCATGACAGAGGAGCCTTGTGGGCCATAGTCCATAGGGTCCAAAGAGTCAGACTCGACTGAAGCAGCTGAGATGCATGCTCGTGTGCCTATTTGTACTGAGTATGTCCTGTTTATACTGTGTTTATACTGAGCACATTCTTCTTATTAACATGAAGACTCTGCCAGTAACTCCTCAATAACTTTCAGCATCGGTGTCTTTGTGTGCTCGTGTTTCACATATATGTATTTGTATATGACATGTTATCATGGGAATTTTATAGGCTGCAGAATCAAGCAGACTTGGGTTCAAATCACACCCTGAACCTGACTAGTAGCATAATGCGGGCAGTATTGTATTTGGTGGGAGTAAAAGGATGAAGGGACTCTGGCCATCGGTGAACTGGTTACCTTACTTGATAGCTGTATCAAATATCGCTCATGCTCTATTCCACCACTGACCTCAGCTGTTCCTCAGATCCCCTTGGCTACTTGCTACTTGTTTTGCTCCAGTCTCCACCATTGAAACCAGTTCTGGGTGGGCTCTGCTCTTCCCCATGATGTTGATCAGCTTTATGTGAGCTTTGGCCAATGGTGCCTTGCCATGTGTGGTACCATGGGCTGTTCTGTTACTGCAGAGGCATTGAGACACCATGCAACCAAGGAGAGCTGGGAAGTTAATTCCCCATGCAGGGAATCCTGGATCAGTGGGAGACAGAGGCTGCTGATCAGCTCTTCTCCCTTCCTCCTCCCTTCTGGATGGACTGTACCACTGGGCAGTTCTTATGCAAGACATATTAAGATAGCCCAATAAGACCGAGCAGCTGGTCATGACGTAACAAGCAGTAGCTGGATCAGCACCATCCCTCCATCTCTGCCTCACTTCTGCTTTTTGTTTTTTTTTTTTCTCTCCTGGTCCCTTGGGACTTTGTTCCCACGTGAAACAGCAGCACATAAGCATGTGCCACAGGCTTAGCATTTTGGGGAAGCCAGGGTAAGGATCCATCATACAGATGTGTTTTATAATACAAAATCTGCATCCTGACTCCATGGCCTCCCTCCTATTTCACTGCATCGCAGGGGCCCTGAATGGATGCAAGAAAGTGAATGAGGGAATCGGCTTTCTGAACTTCAAAGTGCTTTAAAACCTGATTATTATTATTATTATTATTACCTTCTTTCTATTAGACTCTGAGGAATCGAATTAGGGTTTTGGCTGCTCTTTAACTAATCATATGACGCTGCTCATGTCATTTAACCTCACTAAAGTTCAGTGTAACTGAGGAGAGAATTTCCTACATGGCCATCACTAGGCCTCTTGGCAGGCCAGTCAAATGATAAGTATGGGAGCTCTGTGAAACGGAAGGTATTGCTGGTGACAACTGCTTTAACAGTAACAATAGTTTCAAGTGTCAAGGGGATAGGATGTGATGATTTGCGAGGTGTTAGAAGGAACTAACAAGAAGAAACTTCTATTCAGCAGCAGCTTTGAAAGCAGATCAGGATGGGCTGAGAACTTGATTCCCTAAGCTGTTGTTCCTGTCACCCCTAATTAACTTGTGAGAGACAACAGCTGAGTTTCCCATGCCCAGCACATTTATTTCCTTTTATTTGGGGCCTGCATTTTCTGCATGTCTCATAGATTTTAGGTTTTACCTGGCCTTAAAATAAATTCCTTGTAAGTTGTCCTGCAAATGAAATTACTGTCTGGAAAACTGCAATCTCATCTTGAGAGTTTTATTATGCTAATAAATGTCAGGATTCTCAAATAAAGGAATTGCCTATTTTTTTTCCCTGAGGCCTACAAATATAATGAAAAACAGTCAGCCAGCTACAGGACTCAGCAGAAGGAAAATTTACAATCCACAACTAGGAAGAGAAGTTGTAAAAAAACACTGTGCAGCTTAATGGAGGATAAATTTCAGAGAATGAAAGGGGAACTTGGGGTAAAGATTTGGGGGGAGGTCCCTATGTGTGGAGTTGGAGCTGCACTCTCTGGGGAGAGGGGATATGTAAGGAACAAGGGCTGTGAAGAGCTACTGAGAGGGAATCCTTAGATGGGACGTGTTGGGACTTCTTGGTGGTCCAGTGGTTAAGACTTCATCTTCCAATGCAGGAGANCAGATGTGCCTAAGCCCCAGGGAGAATTAAAAATCCAAGGATGGTTTGTAGACCTCTGATATGGCCTTTGCTTTCTAGGATGTGGTCCTGTTGATGCAGGTTACTCAAATAATGAGCTCTATCCTCACAGTCCTTTTGATTTTGATTTTGCTCTCCATTTATACTGGGCTTCCCAGGTGGCATTGGTGGTAAAGAATCTGCCTGCCAGTGCAGGAGACATAAGAGACGTGGGTTGTATCCCTGGCTCAGGAAGATCCCCTGGAGAAGGAAGTGGCAACCACTCCAGTATTCTTGCCTGGAGAATCCCATGACAGAGGAGCCTTGTGGGCCATAGTCCATAGGGTCCAAAGAGTCAGACTCGACTGAAGCAGCTGAGATGCATGCTCGTGTGCCTATTTGTACTGAGTATGTCCTGTTTATACTGTGTTTATACTGAGCACATTCTTCTTATTAACATGAAGACTCTGCCAGTAACTCCTCAATAACTTTCAGCATCGGTGTCTTTGTGTGCTCGTGTTTCACATATATGTATTTGTATATGACATGTTATCATGGGAATTTTATAGGCTGCAGAATCAAGCAGACTTGGGTTCAAATCACACCCTGAACCTGACCAGTAGCATAATGCGGGCAGTATTGTATTTGGTGGGAGTAAAAGGATGAAGGGACTCTGGCCATCGGTGAACTGGTTACCTTACTTGATAGCTGTATCAAATATTGCTCATGCTCTATTCCACCACTGAGCTCAGCTGTTCCTCAGATCCCCTTGGCTACTTGCTACTTGTTTTGCTCCAGTCTCCACCATTGAAACCAGTTCTGGGTGGGCTCTGCTCTTCCCCACGATGTTGATCAGCTTTATGTGAGCTTTGGCCAATGGTGCCTTGCCATGTGTGGTACCATGGGCTGTTCTGTTACTGCAGAGGCATTGAGACACCATGCAACCAAGGAGAGCTGGGAAGTTAATTCCCCATGCAGGGAATCCTGGATCAGTGGGAGACAGAGGCTGCTGATCAGCTCTTCTCCCTTCCTCCTCCCTTCTGGATGGACTGTACCACTGGGCAGTTCTTATGCAAGACATATTAAGATAGTCCAATAAGACCGAGCAGCTGGTCATGACGTAACAAGCAGTAGCTGGATCAGCACCATCCCTCCATCTCTGCCTCACTTCTGCTTTTTGTTTTTTTTTTCTTCTCTCCTGGTCCCTTGGGACTTTGTTCCCACGTGAAACAGCAGCACATAAGCATGTGCCACAGGCTTAGCATTTTGGGGAAGCCAGGGTAAGGATCCATCATACAGATGTGTTTTATAATACAAAATCTGCATCCTGACTCCATGGCCTCCCTCCTATTTCACTGCATCGCAGGGGCCCTGAATGGATGCAAGAAAGTGATTGAGGGAATCGGCTTTCTGAACTTCAAAGTGCTTTAAAACCTGATTATTATTATTATTATTATTACCTTCTTTCTATTAGACTCTGAGGAATCGAATTAGGGTTTTGGCTGCTCTTTAACTAATCATATGACGCTGCTCATGTCATTTAACCTCACTAAAGTTCAGTGTAACTGAGGAGAGAATTTCCTACATGGCCATCACTAGGCCTCTTGGCAGGCCAGTCAAATGATAAGTATGGGAGCTCTGTGAAACGGAAGGTATTGCTGGTGACGACTGCTTTAACAGTAACAATAGTTTCAAGTGTCAAGGGGATAGGATGTGATGATTTGCGAGGTGTTAGAAGGAACTAACAAGAAGAAACTTCTATTCAGCAGCAGCTTTGAAAGCAGATCAGGATGGGCTGAGAACTTGATTCCCTAAGCTGTTGTTCCTGTCACCCCTAATTAACTTGTGAGAGACAACAGCTGAGTTTCCCATGCCCAGCACATTTATTTCCTTTTATTTGGGGCCTGCATTTTCTGCATGTCTCATAGATTTTAGGTTTTACCTGGCCTTAAAATAAATTCCTTGTAAGTTGTCCTGCAAATGAAATTACTGTCTGGAAAACTGCAATCTCATCTTGAGAGTTTTATTATGCTAATAAATGTCAGGATTCTCAAATAAAGGAATTGCCTATTTTTTTTCCCTGAGGCCTACAAATATAATGAAAAACAGTCAGCCAGCTACAGGACTCAGCAGAAGGAAAATTTACAATCCACAACTAGGAAGAGAAGTTGTAAAAAAACACTGTGCAGCTTAATGGAGGATAAATTTCAGAGAATGAAAGGGGAACTTGGGGTAAAGATTTGGGGGGAGGTCCCTATGTGTGGAGTTGGAGCTGCACTCTCTGGGGAGAGGGGATATGTAAGGAACAAGGGCTGTGAAGAGCTACTGAGAGGGAATCCTTAGATGGGACGTGTTGGGACTTCTTGGTGGTCCAGTGGTTAAGACTTCATCTTCCAATGCAGGAGGTGTGGGTTCGATCCCTGGCTGGAGATTACAAATGCCTTACAGCCAAAAAGCTAAAACATAAAACAGAAACAATATTGTAACAAATTCAATAAGATTTTAAAAATGGTCTACATGTAAAAAAAAAAAAAAACAAATGAAAGTGGAAAATTTTCTAAAATCATAAACAAAAAAAAACAAAAAATNAACAGAAACAATATTGTAACAAATTCAATAAGATTTTAAAAATGGTCTACATGTAAAAAAAAAAAAAAAAAACAAATGAAAAACAAGAAAGGACACGTTGAATAGGAAGATCTGAGTCCTTGGGGAGCATGCCCCCTTCTGTACCCTTAAATCCTTCGTTATCCTCAGGATAAATTTGGAGGCAGAAAGACCTTTGTTTTGTGATTCTAAACAAGTGTCTCCAACTTTCGGGGCCACAGTTTCTCCATAATGCCTGGTCTCAGAGGAGTCGCTGGGAAAATAACACATGATTTTGTAACAGTAATGACAAACTCTGAGTTCTATGTGTGAGTGTAGTTCTCACAACCATGCTGAGGGAGACAGTGCTATCATCCTCATCTTGTGTGGGGGGAAACTGAGGCAAAGAGAAGCCCAGAACTTTCCCAGGGGCACTTGTCAGAGAAGCTGTCTTACAGCACTGGGGTTCACCAGTCTGGCTTTGGAGCCTGTGTAGACCTCACACCAGTGCTTTTCAATCTCGAGTGTGTAAATAAACACAGGTGTATGGATGTGAGAGCTGGACTGTGAAGAAGGCTGAGTGCCGAAGAATTGATGCTTTTGAACTGTGGTGTTGGAGAAGACTCTTGAGAGTCCCTTGGACTGCAAGGAGATCCAACCAGTCCATTCTGAAGGAGATCAACCCTGGGATTTCTTTGGAAGGAATGATGCTAAAGCTGAAACTCCAGTACTTTGGCCACCTCATGAGAAGAGTTGACTCACTGGAAAAGAGTCTGATGCTGGGAGGGACTGGGGGCAGGAGGAGAAGGGGACGACAGAGGATGAGATGGCTGGATGGCATCACTGACTCGATGGACGTGAGTTTGAGTGAACTCCGGGAGATGATGATGGACAGGGAGGCCTGGTGTGCTGCGATTCATGGGGTCACAAAGAGTCGGACATGACTGAGCGACTGAACTGAACTGAACTTACTAAAATGTCCTCCAGTGGCTGCGGGGTAGGGCCTGAAGGTATGCATTTCTAACAAGTTTTCAGGAGCTGTCAATGTTGCTGGACCTTCACCACAATTGGAGAAGCAAGCCTTGCAAATTAAAGCTGCAGGCCAAATTCGGCCCCTCTACTGTGTTTCTACAGCCTGAGCCAAGAGTGATTTTTGTATTTTCAGTTGGCTGGAAACAATTAAAAAGAAGAATAATATTTTATGACCTGTGAAAATTACGTTAAATCCAAATTTCAGTGTCCATCAATAAAGTTTTATTGGACTACAGCTTTGCTAGTTTGTTTACCCAGTCTTTGGCTGCCTATGTTCTGCAAAGCCTAAAATATTTTTTATCTAGCTCTTTATGGAAAAATTTGCTGACCCGGCATTAAGTTATGGTGTGTATGTGAGAAATTACTGTTACTTTCTTTTTCTGCTTTATCTAAATTCTACTCCTTAGAAAAGATGCTAACACCATTGTTTATCTGTCTGAGAAACCTAAGTAAATGTGTTACATGTTTCCATTTTAAATTTGAAACTCATCTCTAGTAATCAAAGAGGCCTGTTTCTTTGTCAAATGATTTTAACCAAATATTAGCAAGCACTATCACAGTCATATAGATACTTTAAAAGGACACAGGGTCATTTGCTGTCTCGAATGAATAATACTTCCCTACAGTTTGTTTTGTCCTTCAGTCTGTGAGGTCCTGGGGGCCAAGTGATGCCATATACCTGTATGTTTTATGGTGCCTGGAATAGTTGCTGTTGTCAAATTGCATTTGTTATGGATTGGGGACAAATGGGCTGTGTGGATTTCAAAAGGCTGCTTTTCCCTTTTGGGGAGTCCTATGGTTGAAAAGCCCAAGCTGAGCATCACCGCTGCCTTGGGTTGGAATCCTGAATCCACTACTTTCATGTGTTAAGAGGAACAAACAAGCAAGACAGATAAGCTCAAAAACAGCTCTGCTAACAGCTAGTCTGAAGTGGGGGAACTGAGAATTCAAACAAAAATAACATCTTGGCAAAACTGTTCTGTGATTTGCAAAACAGATAAACGGAACCAATTAAACAGTAACTCCCCGTTCTCCCTTTCTTCTGGGTCCTGGCAACCCCCTTTCTACTCTCTGTCTGAATTAATGTGATGACTCCAGGTACCTCATGTAGGTGGAATCACTGTATTGGCCTTTTTGCCATGGGCTTGTTTCACTTGGCATAATTTCTTCAAGGTTCATCCATACTGGGGCGTGTATCAGTTTTTTTTTTTTTTTCTGTTTAAGGCTGAGTAATGTCCCATCGTATGTGTATACATTTTGCTTATCCATTCTTCTGTTGGTAGACATCTCTGTTGCATCAACCTTTTGGCTGTTGTGAGTAATGCTGCTATGAACTTGGGTGAGTATTTACATGACTCGTGTGTTCTAAAGATCTCTTGGGTGTTTCAGCAACTTCCTAGTTTATAGATTCTGACTAATCCCTGCCAAGGTTATGCTCTGATCAACTTCAGCTCCAACAAGTTATCCTATCTAACTCCCACAATTCTTCTGGTATGTGCTCTCCCTTGCTGCAACCAGCTGATCAATCTAACTTTGGTTACACATGTATTCCAGGAGGGCTTTCTCTGGTGGGCTTTATAAAGATGAAATCTGTAAAGTATGGGATCCATGATAAACAGCTGATACAGCTGAATGTCCCTTTTCTGTTGACCATGCTAAGATCAGCTGTGAGAGTCGCCATTGTGGGCAATAGTCCATGTCCATTTCTAACATCGTCTCACAGGATGAGCTCATGGACTTGATGGGCTATGAGCTTATACTCTAGGAAACTATATAATGTGGACAATGGTGAGGTTTCAGAGCCAGAGACAGACTCAAAAATGGTTATGCTAGGGACTTCCCTCTTGGTCCAGCACCTAAGACTCTGCGTTCCCAATGTGGAGAGCCTGGGCTCTATCCCTGATCAGGGAATTGGATCCTATATGTAGCAATGAAGATCAAAGATCCCACATGCTGCAGCTAAGACCTGGCACAGCCAAACTGACATATATACACTACCGTGTGTAAAATATATAGCTGGTCAGGAGTTGCTACATAACACAGTGAGCCCAGCCTGGTACTCTGTGATGACCTAGAGGGGTGGGAAGGGAGGAGGGGACAGAGGCTTAAGAGGGAGGGGATATATGGCTGATGTGCACTGTTGTATGGCAGAAACCAGTACAACACTGTAAAGCAATTTTTCTTCAATTAAAAAATAAATTAAAAAAATTTAAAAATATCTTAAAAAAAAAACCCCTTCAAAAAATGGTTATTCCAGATACTCTTCTGAAGGAAAATTTGTTACCCTAGAGGCATCGCATGTTAGAGGCCCAGCAATCAAAGTGACCCCACTCTAGGGGAGCTGAAGAAGAGAAGGCCTCAGGCGCATCCGTGTTCTGTAGATGGGGGAGGTAGCAAGCTTATCTATGGTCGACCCTTAGCCTAGTCACCAAAGGGCTTCTCCCCTCCATGAACACCTCATCTTGCATCCCCCATGTAGGCAGGAGGAGGAAGCAGAGTAAAGGGAAGAGTAATTCATTGAGGGTCACCAACATGCATCCAAATTTGAATGGTTGAAGAGTAAAAGAGGCTTCTAGAAACAGGGAAAAACTGGCATAAGTAATGGTATGGCAGTATGAAAGTGCATGAGTGTACGTATGCCTATATTCCAGAAAAAAGGCTTTAAAAGCCCCTGTGATCTACAAGTTCCTTCAGAACCAAACTTAGGCTGCACACACGTGTGTGTGTGTGTGTGTGTGTGGGTGCTCTTTAGCGTCTGTAATCTACTGCTCTCATGTCACACAAACTGAATATCTGTACAACTAAACTCATCATAAGGGACTCATTCTGCTTAGATTCTCACTCATCGGCCACGTGTCTTGGACACTTCTGCAAGCAATTTGTACCCCTAACTGGGGTGTCGGCCAAAAACTCAGCCTAGCCCTTCCATACCTTGGTTTCTTCCTCATCTATCCTTTCTTGACTCCAATTGATGTTTCATACTGCTATTTATCCGGTATGACTCTGGTTAATTTCTTTTTTATTCTCACGTCGTCCTGGGGTTTTGGTGGGGTTTTCCCATTTGGCTTGTTCTGATTGGCTGTAATTATTGCTTGTCATTTCGCCTTTCTTTAGTGATTCTTCTCCCCCTGCGCAGCTGCTGGGCAATTTAATAAGCTGGGGGCCCACCCCCTTCCATGTTGCACATGTATTGTTTTCTGCCTTCAATTTCTTCTAGTGGTTGTTGAACAGCAGTATGGAAAGTTCTCTGAGCTAATTAATGAGGCCTCTCTCCTCATTTCCAGTTTCTAAGGCTTCTTGAAAAGTAAAGAACACTTGTGGCTTACAAGCAAACAAAAAGAGTATGCTGAAATACAAAAATTAGTATTTGAACAAATAACTAAACCCATATGAACATCTGTGATCTAGCAACCCAGGGCCCTACTCTAGAACGTTGTTTTAGGAATAAATCAGACACTTTCCCCAGTCTGCCTAACAAAATATCGTTTTCCATTAACCGCTTAGCAATTTGTTCGGGAGGCATGGGATCCCTGAACACAAGGGCCATGGGAAAACTAATTAATGACACTCTGCATTAGAAACATTCTTAACCTTAAAAAACAGAGGCTAACTCACAGCTGAAACAGAAACACAAAAATCATTTTAGGAACAACTTAATTTTTATTACTTAGTACATACCAAGGGAGGAATACTTTGTGTTAAAAGCACTTACCTGACATGTCTCTAAAACAATGGCGCCCAGGCTGGTAGGTGTCGCATACAGAGCCCTTAAAGAGAAGCCGTCAATATTCACAACAGAGACTTATGTTCTCAATTAAGCAATTCAATTATTGATTTAAGGGAGGAACCATTTCTGCCAACAATTTTAAAAGCCTCTGAACACTAATTTTTAACCAGTTGTACTAAAAGTACAATGATGACTCAAAAAGGAGAAAAAGTTAGGAGACACATTTCATAGGCTTTTATAAGCCTTTTTGTCGCGTCTCAATTTTTTCTTCAAATGAAATCATTTTCTCCCCCATTGCATATGTGATTTTTTTTTTTTTT
>SJYV01047685.1:2037718-2072809 GCA_006410875.1 Neotragus pygmaeus | reverse complement strand
CAATGACAGCTGAGAACGGCCAGGAAAAGATCTAGGGGCTGTTGGTGTCTACGTCAGTTGGGGCCCCAGTAGGAAGGATGAGGGGGCCTCAACAAGGGTCACCGGATGAGGTTTTATTCACAGAGGTGGGGGCGTAGGGGACCCACGGTGGAAAGGGCAGTGGCTTCTGCGTGGCTTAGTGGCATCCCACCTGGTGCCCCAGGCCCTCATGATGTGAGGAGGGGAGAGCAGTTACAGCGTGTGGAGGGAGGGACATGTACAGCCGGCCATTCTGAGCAGGTCAGGACTGTGTCCGGGGACAGAGCCAGCTGACGTGACCTTGCAGGGAGGCAGCCGGGGCAAGAAATAAATAGCCTGCCTTCACCCTGCCCCCTGTCTCTAACCTCTGCTGTATGACCCAGTGGCTGAGCCTGCCTGTGGCCAGAGGGTCTGAAACTCTTGGTGAACTCTTCACAGCACAGCCACCAACGGTGGAGGAGTCAAGAGTGTATGTGGGTAGGGAGGCAAAGTTAGGCTGAAGGTGTCCCAGCTTTTCCTGCCAACCTTGAGTCCTTGAATGTATTCAGAGACAGTGTCTCTGCCTGCTGTCCTGTTCCACCCACCGCAGTCATCTTTCTAGGTCCACTTGTGAAGTCTGTTAACAGATNGTATGTGGGTAGGGAGGCAAAGTTAGGCTGAAGGTGTCCCAGCTTTTCCTGCCAACCTTGAGTCCTTGAATGTATTCAGAGACAGTGTCTCTGCCTGCTGTCCTGTTCCACCCACCGCAGTCATCTTTCTAGGTCCACTTGTGAAGTCTGTTAACAGATTTTTTTTATTCTGCTTTTGAAGGCAGAGGCCATGTCTTATCACCCAACCTCTGGCTTTGAAACTTGGCTGTAGTGTTTCAGCATCTCCACCACAAGGACCCTCACCTTTCCCCCTGTACCCGAGGAGACAGACTGCCTGGCGGTGGTCACCGGACCCCGGGATGGCAGACCACCATATTCTCTGCACTCCAACATTCTTTAGTTTATGCTGCTTTTCATGAATTCTCCAGTATCATCATTTTTAGCACTGAGCCCATTCTTCATACATTTCTGCCAGTGATCATTTGAACAATCTCTAGTTAAAGGTTTATTTCATTTCTAACTTTCTCCACTTTTCCTATGGTATAGATTTTCTCCTTGTTTGAATCTCCAAAGACAAAGCAATAATAGGAGACAGGGGAAATTCATCAGAGAAGCACACACTTGGAGTCAGTATAGTCTGAGCATCACAAGGGTTTTTCCCCTGAATCTGTGGCTCAGTGTCCCTGCCCAGGAAGCCAGGTCCCTGCTGCTGGGATGCTGTGGAGACTTTGGGTCCCCGCTACCAGGCGACTCTGTCCATTTCCTTCGTGTAGTTGCTTTATGGTTTTGGCAGAACAAGGGGAATGGCCATTTAAAATGGTTGTCATTTCCTCACTGGTTAATCTGAGCATGGAATGAAATTTCTAGTGTAAATTATGCAGATTAGAAGGAAGAAGTAAAGCTCAACTACAGTTTGGACTGGAGGCAGAGTCTAATTGGACTGTATTTGAAACTTTGCACAATAAAAGGGAAACAAACCAGCAAAGAGGGGAAGGGACCTCAGTTCTGTTTTTATCTGCCCAGCCAGGAAATTGTCCATTCACAGGGTTACAGGATGGGCATGAACAGGATGATCTAAAGCAGTTTCCAGGGATCCTGAAAACAAAACAAAAAAACCAAATAGACAGTAATGTTCCTACTCTAGAGATGCTAACCCCTTGGTCTGGGCTTGACCTCAGCATCAGTCTATTCTAAGTAAGTGGAGACTCTGTTTCTGAGGTGAAGTGTCCCCTCTGTGGGGCATAGGACAGTGTGGACATGCTGTCTTTGTGATGATGATGATGTGTACTATCCTCATGATTTAGGCAACTGTGTGAGAGATGCCACTTTAATTTTCTGCAATTAAAGCTACTTTATATCAAGTCCCCATTTTCTGAATAAAATTTGGTTATTTCAGGTTAAAGTAGGTGAATTCCCAGTCTCTTCTTCCCATGATCTATTTACCAATATCATGGAGAGCAAGCAGCTTTATCCAAAGTCCACCAGCTTAAATGTTTATCACATCCAAAAACACCCTTGCAAAAATCCTTGGCCACATTATCTGGGCGCTGTGGCACAGCCAAGTTGGCTCATACAATTAACCATCACAGTGGCCCTTAACTCCAGAGGCTGATGATGGTGTTCTGCGCTGGCCTGCCGATGACATGACCTGGGCCACGGTGACCCTTAATAAGTGGTCTCTTCTCTTGGGGGTCTGCCACACTCACAGGGCTGCCATTTGGGCCTCAGATTGGAAGAACACAGATCTCTTTGGCATCCCAAATCAAGCCTGTGCTAAAACACTCTGCCTTTTTCTTGATCCTAAAGTGGAAGGGGGAGATTGCCCCCTTCCCTCTGCCCGCACCCCACCAGCTCTGTTCTGTCTCTAAGATTGGCCAATCCAAAGGCACAGGATTAAAAATAACTCTCTCTCCAGAGTCAGCCGGGGTGAATTCTTCTGGGAGCTCTACTGTGAAAGCACATTGGTCAGGGGCTTAAAAGCCTGTCCTGTCCCGCCTTCCACCTGTTAGTAGGCGACAAGAAGCGAGCTGCTGCAGCAAATCACTGTGGCCTGGGCCTTGTATGTGACTTCAGAAGCCATCCACATCAGCTCCAGCTTCTAGGTGCTTCCTGAGGGGATGGGTAGCTGTGGGCCAGCTGTGCCTGAGAACTCCAAATGGTCTTTCACCTTCCAGAGACAGGGGTTCACGTCACACTAGACCCTTTCCAAAGACTGTTATGCCCACAGCCCAAGTCCCCAAAACTGAGAAAACAAGACATCCACGACAATGCAAACGCAAAAGGGAATTTATTTCTAGCTCGAGCTAGGGCCCCTGCCACATCCAACGCAGTGGACTGGAGCAAGAGCCCGGAGCCCAGATTTATGGCAGTGTTTATAGGTTTAGAACAAAGACAGGAAGTGGCAAGGGCTGATTGGCTGCAGGGGTTTCCTGGTATTTACTAATTGGCTAATATTTATTGGCTGCAGGGGGATGTCTTTTACGTCCTGATAAACTCAAACCAGGCTACGGGGAGTATGCTGATTGGCTGAGTCCTCACGTCTCCGCCTGGGCAGGGACTCAGCTGTTTCCGGGATGCTAGCTCCGGCCTATTTTAGCTATGGCTCTTATCAGGCCTCAACAAAGACAAGTCCCCTCTGACCTTGGGAACGCCATGAATGCTTTCCTTTGTCAGAGACAGTGTGGCCAGGACTTGCACACTTCTAACGAAGAGAATATAAATCCCAGGTTGGGATTCCCTGACCCTTGCCTGCTCGCCTCTCGTCAGGGTCTGCGTTCATCTTTTTGCTTTGTTTTGCACCCCAGAAGCAATAAGCCCCTTACAGCCAGCATTTATTCACTTTGGCAACATTTCCTCAATGCCTTCTGAGCTCCTGCCCTGAGTTGTGTGCTGGGAACATAGGGCTAAATCAGCACCGGGCAGTGATCTTGAGGGGGCTCCGGTGTAATGAGGCCACGGGAGCAGACAGAGTCAGAGCCCCGTCCATCCCCTCAGGCCCCATTTCATCTTTGCCACAGTCAACACTGCGCTGTCAGTAGCACACCTGCCAGTCTTCCTGGAGCCTGGTGCTAGGGCGATTGGAGTCACTGTGCACGGATGTGCCTGGGGCTTATACCTTCCTTCTCCAACCCTGGCTGCCATTAACCAGTGCCCACTGGGTACTGAGTGTGGGAGCCCAGCCCCTCACCTTGAGTTGAGCCAATTCTGAGGCATAGTTTACCCTCCTGAGGTCCCCTTGGAGGTCAGCTTGAAGCCACCTGGTTTTACTTTTGCCCAAGATCGCCTCCTTGTTGGCCTTCTCTCCTTCCTGTCCTGTCTTCCCACTCCCTCGTGTATCTTTCCTGGAGAATTTCCTTCATAAATCATTTGTATGAGATTTCTCCTCCCAAGGTCTGTTTTTGGGGAGTCGGTCCTAAGGCAGTCAGAGAAACCTAGTTAGAAAAATGTAAAACCGCATGATCAGATTTAAGGGATGCTGGGAACATAGCTTTAGGACACAGAGAAAAGTATAGCAGGGAAGTTCTGGCACATCGTGAGGCTAGGCTTGTGGACATGCATCTGTTGTCTGTCTGGCTGCCTGGTTTCAAAGCCCTTTATCTGAGTGGGTCTGGCTGGAATGCAGGGTTCTGTGTATACCACAGAAGTTGAGAAGCCCAATTTCCCCATTGTCTGCCTTCCTGGTAAGAAGGGCAAAGTCCCCCAGACTTGCCCACCCTCACAGTCTGCCCAGTCTCTGCAGCTGCCCAGTCTCACTTCCTGGATCGGTGATGGGGGTGGGGGGTGTGGGGGTAGGGCCAGCCTTTTTTGGGGGGTATTGGTTGAACACACACCTATGGCTTCCTGTGCTTGGTAGTGGCAGCAGAAGGGTGGTCCCAGGGCTGTTTTGCACTGAAGTCTTGGCTGTGGTTCTGACTGTGATTTCCTACATTGCCCTCCACCTGCCCGGCCACTCTCTCCAGCCTTCTAGGTGATTCTCTCAGCTCCCCGATATCCCCTGATATGCTATTCTACTGCTTATGTCCCTAAGGGACAGACTCTGTTGAAACCAAAAGCTCTGGATGGTCCTTGAGTCAGAAGTTTGAGGTGGGGGTTGAGGGAGAGGAAGGTAGGGGCCTGTGGAAAGGTGCAGAGTGGTAAAAGAGCACCAGGACGTAGCAGTCTGGAGTTACTGGGGATGCAGTCAGCGTTGGGCTGGAGAGGGTCATGGCGGAAGGCTCTTACAGGCTCTGCTATGGGGATGGGATTACAGTGTTTCAATCACTCCCTGCTTCAAAATGTAACCCAAATTGGGTGGGGCGGGGATGGACTTTTACCACTCTATAACCTAAACTCTGATGGAAAATAAACCGCAGTATATTTCATTCACAGACAAATATTTCTGCAACATCTCTGCCTCTAAACTCCCGGGTTCTTGGGTTCAGAACTATTATGGAGAAAGGATCCCTCCCCATTTATCTTACATTCTAACCCTTATCACACAAGGGGAGCCAAGGTGATGGGGACGATGCTTTTAAAAGCAGTTCACATTCTGTATCTAATTGGTTGCATTATTTTCATCATCTCATTTTACAGATGAGGAAATTGAGGCTCAGATAACTTAGAGGGTTCTGTGAGGTGGCTCCGTGACACAGCCCTGAACCCAGGCCTTGCAGCTCACAGAACTGAGTCTCTTTCTACATGCTCCTCTGAAGATTTTCTGTGCGGATCACGTTCCAGTGTCTGCCTGGAGCACGTGTGAAATACGGCTCACCTCCAGCGTGGCGATGAGGCATCAATCTTACTTCTTCTGTGTCTTTCCAGTTTGGCTGTGAGAGAAGATGTACATTCATCAGGGCCGCCTGAGACTGCTGGGAAGGACCCAACTCTAACTGATCCACAGCCTCGGGGTTTACAATTATAGGTGGATCTAACCTTGGCCGTGAGGGGCTAATAAAATGAAACTGTAATGTCCATAAGTTTGAGATGCTATGATTTACGTGTTTGTGTAAATCACAGCATTTTACCGGTATCTACAAGCAGTAACCTGCTAAGGGCACAGAACCTATGGGGAGAAAATTCATGTAGCAGTAATAGACACTGTGTACTGAATGTCTATTACATACTGGATGCCATCCTAGGTAGAAGTATATGGTATCTAAAGCACCCACGAAAGATGCAGTCAGGTGAGTGCATGCTCGTTTTATAGACCTAGAATTGAAGGTTCAAGATGATTTAACCAATTTTGTCTGAGGTCATATGGCTGGTGAGTAAAAAAAATGGGTTCAGACCATTTTATCTGACTTCAAAGTACAGGCACTTTCATCTACAGTCTCGTTACTCAAAGTGTGGTCCTTGGACTAGCAGCATTGGCATGACCTGGGGCCTTGTTAGTAACGCAGCACCCCAAGCTCAAACCTAGAACCAGCTAATCAGAATTTGTGTTTGAACAAGATTCCCAGGAAATGTCTGTTCATGTTAAATGTCAAGGCCCCTCCCTAGGCTCCACAATGAGGCTTCATAGTTTCAGGATCGTGAGGATGGAGTTCTGATTGCCATAGTCTCAGCTGAGCATGTACAGGACAGTCTCATGGAACACTTTCCTTCCCCTCTATGTGTAGGAAGTTCTACTTTGGTTCTACTAAAGTTCTCCTTTAGCCCCACGTCTTTTGTACAGGTTCTGCTGGAGAGGAGCCAGAATCTCTTAAAAGGAGGGTAACCTGGGCTGTGATATTCGGTTTGGCCAGCAGGGGGCACCGGCAGCATCTGCTGAGGCAGCCTCTCCTGCTGCAGGAAGACAGGTAGGAGTCTCAGACCATGGCAATAGGAAGGGTGTAATGTAGGAGGTCATACTACTTGTATGATCCACAGCCTCGGGGTTTACAATTATAGGTGGATCTAACCTTGGCCGTGAGGGGCTAATAAAATGAAACTGTGATGTCCATAAGTTTGAGATGCTATGATTTACGTGTTTGTGTAACTCACAGCATTTTACCCGTATCTACGAGCAGTAAGCTGCTGAGGAAACAGAACTTATGGGGAGAAAATTCACGTAACAGTAACAGACACTGTGTACTGAACGTCTATTACATACTGGATACCATCCTAGGTAGATGTATATGGTATCTACATGACCCACGAAAAATGCAGTCAGGTGAAAAAGCCCTGCCCTCTGCTTGCTTAGCTTGGGGGAATTTAGAGCTGTGGGCCAGAGGTGTAGGGGTTTTTGTTAATATGTGTGTTTCAGGGTAAATGATGGCTTTAAGTTAAGTGTTAGTGGTTCAGTCATGTCTGACTCTTTGCGACCCCATAGATTGTACCCCACCAGGCTGCTGTGTTCAAGGAATTCTCCAGGAATTCTCCAGGCAAGAATACTGTTATTCCATTTTCTATGGGATCTTCCTGACTCAGGGAACGAACCCAGGTCTCCTGCATTGCAGGCAGATTCTTTATTGTCTGAGCCACCCAGAAAAGCCCATGCACCTCTCCATAGCCTGTAAACCTGTGGACGCAGGAGCATGTGGACAGGGGATGGGGGTCCTGGGTTCTAATTCTGCCTTTGCAGACTCCCAGTGTCATTCTGGACCTGGGATCCTTTTCTCAGCTATCTGAGGAATAAGCTGCATAAGATCACCTTAGGTCTATTCACCTCTATAATATTTTGTGAAGTCATAATTAAAATGCCCCAAGAGAACATTGTCTGTTTAAAAGAATTATTTTGTTAAATCAAGCTGTGCAAAGCTAATTATCAATCCTTAATTTATCTATATTCATCTATAATTCATCTTAATTCATTCATTTTATAACTTTCACCTTTTTTCTGCCTAATCTTTTTTTGTTTTTTGGTACAAAAATTAATATGTAAAATATGAAAAGAAATAACAACAAAACACAAATGTAAATAAGTTGCCAAATACCACAAACACCCTTAAGTTCAAAAAGATGGTATAATGTTTTCACTAAATAGCTCTTTTTAACACACCTCTATGGTACTTTCAACTTCCTACATATCTTGGCTTCATACTCTTTGATTATATCTCTGTAAAATTGATATTGGATAATATTTTGCAAATAAATTAAAAAGATAAGCTATTGATTCCTCAAACAGAGTTGATCAAAATTTATGTTTTGCTCTTGATCTTTGGGATGTATGAACATCAGATGGGCTTCCGTGGTAGCATAGTGGTGAAGAATCCACCAGCCAATGCGGGAGACACAGATTTGATTCATGGGTTGGGAAGATCCCCTGGAGTAGAAAATGGCAACTAATTCCAGTATTCTTGCCTATAAAAACATCCTTTGGACAAAGGAGTCTGGCAGGGTACAGTCCATGGGATCACAAAAAAGTTGAACACAGCTTAGCAACCACACGACAAGCATCAGACGCAGACACACTGTAGTATCGCAACAGAAAAATGGAAGCAATCATATTTTAGCCAATTCCCATTACCCCAAAGAAAATATACAGGGCGTTTGTAACTTTATACCCAGTCTCAAGTGTCTTCTTGAGAGGAGAGAACTTCTATTTGAACTAATGTCAATGAGAATGCTGGCCTCCACCATCAATTGTGTCTATCTGATGATTTGAAGACTTTTTCACTGATTGACTTCTGGCTAAGGACATTTAAACCTTGTTTCTCCTCTAAGGAGTCAGCACACACAGTATGGAAGCTGTTCCTACACTCCTGCTTTCTCCAAAGCTCTGAAGGAAATCCCAGCTGAGATTTCATCACTGGTGTTGAAGGAGTTTCACCTGCAGGAGGCAATGTGGGTTCCTGTCTACGGCTGAACGAGACTTTGATCTCTTCTGCCCCTAAAAGGCAGTGAAGGCAATGGCATCCCACTCCAGTACTCTTGTCTGGAAACTCCCGTGGACGGAGGAGCCTGGTAGGCTGCAGTCCATGGGGTCGTTGAGTCAGACACGACTGAGCGACTTCACTTTCACTTTTCACTTTCATGCATTGGAGGAGGAAATGGCAACCCACTCCAGTGTTCTTGCCTGGAGGACCCCAGGGATGGTGGAGCCCAGTGGGCTGCCGTCTGTGGGGTCGCACAGAGTCGGACATGACTGAAGCGACTTAGCAGCAGCAGCAGCCCCTAAAAGGTGTCCGCAGAGGATGGGACCACTTGAAATAGTTCTTTCACAGCTGGGATTCTTCTTCACCTCTTCTGAGCTGGTTCAAACCTAAGTGCCATTTCCCTCCAAGCTCATGTGTCCTTTCTTTCCATTAACTATTTTTCTCAACAAGTTTCCAAAGTTTGGAACTATGAGTAGGCTTGGGAAGGAAAGAGCTTCATTCTACTTTTCCCTCTCAGGGACTAACATAAATGGAAGCTAATGGTTCGGTTATTCTCTTTTTCTAGCGAATATTTCTTACTTAGGCTTCCCTGCCTCTTCCCTGTCCTGATGATTCTCTGCCTGTTTTTGTTTGTTTATGNAAAATACATGAGCAGATAAATATTAAATTACAATTGTGGTAAAAAGAAAAAAGGGGAAAACAGTGCTAAGAGACTATGAGGGGATTTATATATAACAGTGTTGTTGATGGAAATGATTTTTATACTAAACAGTTATTTTTTAGGTAATTATGGGGTATCCTCTTGGAAAAGTCCCAATGCAGTGTATGGAGAGGAGAAGCTGGCCTTAGGGTTAAAGAACCAGGATTCATAAGTGTACTGGCATTAGTTAAAACCATAGATCTCAATTATGATCCCAAAAGAAAATGTGCAAGGTCTTAAAATTTTTAATTATTGAAAGAAGAGACAGATTTTTTTAAAGCATCTGCACTGATTAGTTGTATTCTGAAAATATTACTTTTATACATCAGTATAGGGTTTAAACAGAGAAGGCTATGGCACCCCACTCCAGTACTCTTGCCTGGAAAATCCCATGGATAGAGGAGCCTGGTAGGCTGCAGTCCATGGGATCGCGAAGAGTTGGACATGACTGAGCGACTTCCCTTTCACTTTTCACTTTCATGCATTGGAGAAGGAAATGGCAACCCACTCCAGTGTTCTTGCCTGGAGAGTCCCAGGGACGGGGGAGCCTGATGGGCTGCCGTCTATGGGGTCACACAGAGTCGGACACGACTGAAGTGACTTAGCAGCAGCAGCATAGGGTTTTTAAATAATTTCAAATAATTTTCACCAAATTATAATATTGGCAAACACAAAAATTGTTACTAATGGGATGCAGTGTGCTTTCAGAAGTTTCATTTGGTAAGTTTGTAAGACTGAAGAGGCTTAATACTTAAAAAGCATAGAATGCTGTGAGGGCTTCTATTTCCAAGGCTTTGGCACTTACTGTACAACCACAGGCTAGTTACTTAATATCTTTCATCTCAATTTGTTTCTCTATGAATTAGTGATAAGCCTTATACTTGTAGAATGTGGGAAAAATGAGTCTGTGGCAACTATGAGTGTTCAACTAAAATACAGTAGCAACTTCAAATATTATTCTTATGCTTAATACTATGATCATCAGTAGGAATAGTAACAGTAGTAGTAAATAGTTGTTCACTGAGAACTTTCTAAAACTCTGTGAGATAGATTGGGCTATAGAATTGTCAGTATTTTGATATCTTCTGGTTAATGTTGCAATTTCTCATATGACCATAAAAGAGAGATGTGTTTCTGTCCTCTGTTTGAGGAAGGAGTACAGGAAAAAGAAAGAGGTTCATGGGAACATTAAGAAATAAGGTCAGACAACTGAAGACGTGCCATCGGCATGCCTCAGAATCTTAGGATTTTCCAAGATCTCCATTTGCTCCTGGGATCTCAGATATTTAATATTGCTAAGAAATGTAATCATTGCCCATTTTGAATAAATATGGAGACTATTCCTTTACTGTACTATTACATTATTTTAAAATATAAAAATGTAATTAAATTTTCTTAATTATTGGAACTGATTGTGAGAGTGCTAAGGATGTGGCAGACAATGTTATGTTTACCTTTACCCCTTTATACTATTTAGAAATTTTTGCCCTGAACATGTAGTACTTTTATAATTTAAAATACAGTTATTTAAAAATGTTTAAGATACACAAGAAAACTATGAAACAGACAAAATAATTTAGGTTATACTTTGACAACATATGATTCTTGTAAAATTCTAGAAATTTAATCTGATAAAAATATAGGTAATATCCCCCTCAACCCATACTTTTCTAATCAGAGTAAAGTGCTTTAAGTCTAGTCCATTGCTAATATTTTTCCCTGGTGGCTCAGTCAGTAAAGAATCTGCCTGTGATACAAGAGATCTGGGTTCAGTTCCTCAGTTGGGAAGATCCCCTGGAGAAGCGAATGGCTACCCACTCCAGTATTCTTGCCTGGAGAATTCCATGGACAGAGGAGCCTGGCAGGCTACAGTCCATGGGGTTGCAGAGTTGGACATAACTGAGAGGATAACACACAACACGTTGCTAATATTAGGGCTTTCCAGGTGGTGCTAGTGGTAAAGAAGCTGCCTGCCAATGCAGGAGACATGAGATACATGGGTTCAATTCCTGAGTCAGGAAGATCCCCTGGAGAAGGGCACAGCAACCCACTCCAGTATTCTTGCCTACTAATGGGATGCAGCATGCTTTCAGAAGTTTCATTTGGTAAGTTTGTAAGACTGAAGAGGACAGAGGAGCCTGGTGGAATACAGTCCATAGTGTCACAAAGGACTGAAGAAACAGTACACACGCATTGCTAATATTATTTCCAAGTGTCAGATTTAGCTAGCTCTTTGTAAATGAGTTCATTTTAAAATAAGGTTATTCCCAGGAACAGCAGTCAAGGGAAGAGTGCTGCCCAGAACGGTCGTTCAGTATTTTCCTTTAAGAGTCTCTTTCTCTGGAACTTCCAAGCTATGAGTTCAGGAACTTCTGAATTTACTGCTGGATATACTCCTTTATGGCAGCCCACTCCAGTACTCTTGCCTGGAAAATCCCATGGATGGAGGAGCCTGGTGGGCTGCAGTCCATGGGGTCGCTAGGAGTAGGACACTGAGCAACTTGACTTTCACTTTTCACTTTCATGCATTGGAGAAGGAAATGGCAACCCACTCCAGTGTTCTTGCCTGGAGAATCCCAGGGACGGGGGAGCCTGGTGGGCTGACATCTATGGGGTCCCACAGAGTCGGACACGACTGAAGCAACTTAGCAGCAGCAGCATACTCCTTTAAGACTTCACCCGAGCAGGAATTTCATTTCTGCTGTGATGGAAATTGTAGTAAGTGATCTGTGTAGCACTTTAAAGGCCCTGCAGTGTTTTCACATCTATTATCTCATTCTCTATCTCTTTTTTTTTCATTCTCTTGAATCACCCTGTGAAACAGATAGGAAGGTTGTACCTATCAGACCACTTTCTAATAGTGTGTTAAATGTCTTTTTATATATTTTGTTATTTAAACAAACATAAGCTTCGGAGTTCATAGTTCCATTTTTCCAGCTATATAACATTAGGCGTGATTATTAGAGAGATGGCAGAAGTTTCACTTAGACAGCTATGTTTCCTCCTTTGTTGAATTGCTTGCTCATAACTTTTGCCCATTTTTTCTCTATCGAATCATTTTGTTATTGATTGTAGTGAGTTCTAGAGAGAATAGATGTTAATCATTTTTAAATTATGGTGTTACAAACATGTTTTAAATGGTGGTAGGTTATTTGTTCAATTTTTATACTGTCTCTTGATTTAAAAAGTTTTTCATTTTAACTCTGAGTTTATAAATACTCTTCAAAACATTTTAGTGTTTTGCTTTTCATATCAGGTCTTTAATTCTATCCCTTTACCAGCTTTATTTTGTGCATAAGATGAGAGGGAATTCAGTTTTTCTCATATGAAGTACTGAACTTGGGAACTACAACTATTCAATACAAGAGTCTGTTTGGCTGTTTTCCTTAAGGACTAGGCCTATGTCATAAGTGACATTTGGATCTATTTATTGAAGTTTGTCTTCTTCCCACTGCTGTGAACTATTGGCTTGCTTATATTTTCCTCTGTTTATGTCTCTTGGCCTGTCTGTCCCATGGCTGACACATTGTCCTAATGTAACTTTAAATCTCTCTGTTTGGTCGAACACATCTTTTCAATAGGTTCATCTTCTAAACTGTCTTGGCTTCTTCCAGCTTTCTGCTTTTTCATACATATTTTTCAGCTTTATTAAGGTATAATTGACAAGTAGAAATTGTATGTATTTAAACTGTACAATTTGACATTTTTCTATACTATTAAATTTTATATACTAGTAAATGAAATAATCACCTCAATCAACCTCAGTTAACATATTCATCATATCATACAGTTACTCACTTCTTTCTTCCTTCTTTCCACCTTCCCTTCCTTCTTTCATTCTTTCTTTTGTCATATCTACCCTTCTAGCAGATTTCAAGTACACAATACAATAATGTTAACATAGTCACCTTGCTGTATATGAGATCTTCAGAACTTATTCATGTTCTGTAACTGATACTTTGAATATTTTAAGCAAAATCTCACCATATCCCCCATCTCCCAGCCCATGGTAACCACCATTCTATTCTCTCCTTCTATGAGTCTATTTCGGCTTTCATATATAACTGACATCATTCAATATTTGTCTTTCTGTGACTGATTTATTTCACTTAGCAAAATGTCCCTCAAGTTCATCCATGTTGTCGCAAATGACAAGATTTTCTTCTTTTTAAAGTTGGATAATATTTCTGAGAAATCTGTATGCAGGTCAGAAAGCAACAGCTAGAATTGGACATTGAACAACAGACTGGCTCCAAATCAGGAAAGGAGTACAACAAGGCTATATATTGTCACCCTATCTATTTAACTTATATGCAGAGTACATCATGAGAAACACTGGGCTAGATGAAGTACAAGCTGGAATCAAGGCTGCTGGGAGAAATATCAATAACCTCAGATATGCAGATGTCATCACCTTTATGGCAGAAAGTGAAGAAGAACTAAAAAGCCTCTTGATGAAAGTGAAAGAGGAGAGTGNGCTAAGTTGCTTCAGTCGTGTCCAACTCTGTGCGACCCCATAGACAGCAACCCACCAGTCTCCCCTGTCCCTGGGATTCCCCAGGCAAGAATACTGGAGCGGGTTGCCATTTCCTTCTCCAATGCATGGATGCATGCTAGGTTGCCTCAGTTGTCTCCGACTCTGGGCGACCCTATGGACAGCAGCCCTCCAGGCCCCTCTGTCCACAGGATTCTCCAGGCAAGAATACTGGAGTGAGTGGGTTACCATTTCCTTCTCCATGGTTCAGATGATGTTTGGTGAATTGGCAAATGCATAGAGAAGGATTCATTCATTCTTTCTTTCAAAAATGCTAGTGTGTCAGTGCCAGGCTTAGGCGCTCATAGATTTCCTAATGAAAAGTGAAAGTATTAGTTGCTCAGTCGTGTCTAACTCTTTGTGACCCCATGGGCTATAGCCCACGAGGCTCCTCTGTCCATGAAATTCTCCAGGCAAGAATACTGGAATGGGTTACCATTCCCTTCTCTCCAGGGCATCTTCCCGACCCAGGGATTGAACCTGAGTATCCCACGTTGCAGGCAGATTCTTTACCACCCAAGCTAACAATAAAATCCTTTCTTAATGTACAGACTGATAAACAAGTACAGGAATAACAAGACTGATTCAGATCCTAACATAAGTGCATAACAAAATATGAACAGGGAGAATGTCAGAAAGTAACTGGTGAGTGGAGGTTACTTTTGATTGGGTGCCCAGGAAAGCCCTGATTGAGGAGGTGACATTTGAGCTGATGTATGATTGACAAGAAGGAGCCAGTCAGTCATGTGGAGGTCCAGGCAAAGGTAACAGCAATGGTGGACAGCCTGATGCAGGAATCAGCCTAGAAATAAAAGAGTGAACTTCAGTCCTCTATTGATGGGAAGTATGGCAGGGATGGCTAACTACTGAACAGGGTTTTTTCTTCTGCTGAGAACCCAAGTCTTGTATATTTTCTAGCCACCCTAATATTAGGTGTGTGACTGTCTGGTTATGTTTTAGCTAATGGAATGCAAGTACAAGTAATAGATGTCCCTCTAGTCTTGGCTTCTGAAACCCCCCATGCCTACTCCATGTATGTTTTCCTTCTGCTGGTTTGATGGTGATGAGCAAAGTGTTATTAAGAGCCTTGTTTTTGAAGGTTTTTAAAACTTTTACTGTTAGTTTACTTTTTGGAAGATCAGACTGAAGTTTCTGTTTGGGGTACACTAGGTTCGAGAGGCCATTAGGCATCCACAAGAATTTGCCTACCAAGAGGTTAGAAGGCACGGTCTATAAGATCACTTTCACTCCAACACCAATTGCAAGTTCAGGGACTTTAAAAACTGCCTTGATATTTAATAATTCACTAGAAAGATTCACAGAATTCACTGAAAGCCATTCTATCCATATTTATGGTTTGCTACGAGGAAAGAATACTGATTGAAATCAGCCAACAGAAGAAGCTTATAGCAGAGTCCAGAAATACCAGACATGGAACTTACATTGCCCTTTCCCCATGGAGTCAGGACAGCATTTTTCTACTGGTGTTAATGTGAACAATATGTGTGGAATACTGATGACTGGGGAAGCTCATCTGAGCCTCAGTATTTGGAGTTTTTATTGGCATCAGTTGTGTAGGTGTGATCAATTGCTCCCGTGACTGATCCTAACTTCCATTCTCGGTGGCTCACCAATACCACATAACTCAAATTCCCTAACCCTGAATCTCATTGTTAGACTATTTTGCATGATCCAAGGCTCTTGGGCAAATAAAGATACTCCTTTCAGGAGTGACATTTTCAAAGGCTTAAAGATAACCTCTCAGAAGCAAAGGGCAGAGGCTAGACTTCTTTTGGGGCAAGGTTAAATTCTTTACTGCACAACATCCAAAAGGAAATGTGAGGTAAACAGTTGGGTATATGAATCTGGAGCTCAATAGAAATATCTGAGCTAGAGCTAAAATGGTTAGGGGTGGTCTTAGACNTCTTTTGGGGCAAGGTTAAATTCTTTACTGCACAACATCCAAAAGGAAATGTGAGGTAAACAGTTGGGTATATGAATCTGGAGCTCAATAGAAATATCTGAGCTAGAGCTAAAATGGTTAGGGGTGGTCTTAGACATAGGGATGTTATTAACAGCCAGGGGTAGATAGAGGAAATTTGAGGGCCTTGAACAAATCCTGAGCACCACCATTTGGAGGTATCCAAAGAGCCTGAATTGGAGAAGGCAATGGCAAGCCACTCCAGTACTCTTGCCTGGGAAATCCCATGGATGGAGGAGCCTGGTAGGCTACAGTCCACAGGGTCGCAAAGAGTTGGACACAACTGAGTGACTTCACTTTCACTTTTCACTTTCATGCACTGGAGAAGAAAATGGCAACCCACTCCAGTGTTGTTGCCTGGAGAATCCCAGGGACGGGAGCCTGGTGGGCTGCCATCTGTGGGGGCGCACAGAGCTGGACACGACTGATGTGACTTAGCAGCAGCAAAGAGCCTGAATCAACAGAGGACACCAGTTAGCATCAGCCAGTGAGGTAGGAGAAAACTAGACACTTGCAGAGAGCTGCTGGTATATCTGTCTGTCTATCTACCTATGTACCTATCTATCTACTTACTTATCTACCTATGAAAATGGTTAAAGGTGTCAGAAAACTCGAATACAACAGAGTTTAAAGGAAGAATAATTTATTAGTATTTAATGGAATATTTAATATGCATTAAAACTTATGCTTGCATTGTGCACAATCTCTTTGAACTATCTTCTCCTGTAAATCCCCCATTTTATGAAAATTACTAACATTTAGTAAGTGCTTAATATGAGTTAAGGCGGGTGTTCAATTATGCACAAGACTCCATTAGGTATCTTCTCTATTAAATCCTCCACATTACAGAAGAGGCATTATAGCTTAAGAGAGTAAAATAACTGGACCAGGGGCAAACTAGATTCTCTCCACACCTACCCGACTTCAGAGGTCTTGTGATTAAGCACAAGGCTACACAGCTTCAGTCTGGGCACTGGGGACCTAGGACGGAATGAGGAGGGAGGGCAAAAGTGCTTCCTGCAGGGCCACCATTTAGAAGCAGATAGATGGCTCAGCAGGTAAAGAATCGCCTGCAACGCAGGTGGCTTGGGAGACAAGGGTTCGATCCCTGGGTTGGGAAGATTCCCTGGAGGAGAAAAATGGCAACCCACTCCAGTATTCTTGCCTGAAAAATCCCATGGGCAGAGGAGCCTGGTGGGCTACAGTCCAAAGGGTGGCAAAGAGTCGAGCAGGAAAGAGTGACTAAGAACTACAGAACTGTTCTACATAGCAGCAGAGGGCAGAGAAGGGCCCAGCCTGGTCTGCTGAGAAGACTTCATTTCACACAGAGAAGACTTGCTGGGGTCTAGGGCTCTCTGAGTCAGGCCCAGGGGGTGTGGGAGGTGAGCCATGGTCACACAGGGGAGACGTGTGTCCTCTCTCCAGCTGACCCACTGTTTTATGTGGACCCCATGCTTTCTGAATTATTACATGTAACCCAAATACCACAATCCCCACTCCACTAAAGTTCTTCTTCTGAGGCCTTCACTGCTGTTGGGGACATACCTGTGTTGTTGCCATATAAAGCTATATTGAGCACTAATTATATGCCAGGTGCTGTGTTAGAAGTGTCTCAACAACCCAGTGAGGTTGATATTATTCCCATTTAAAGGTGGGAGGAGAAAAAAATGAAACTACTGTGCTACTGAAGCTCCTGTGTTTCTTTATGAGAAGCATTCTACAAAATGTGATTATCCCTAGCTCCAAACCAAGCGTGGCATCTAGGCTAGTACCTAATTCTTAGGCTTGCCCATGCATGGAGGAAAATGGGATATTGAATACTTAAAAGACGTTATTGTCACATTAATGCAGAAGCTTGGAGTGATCACAATGTGAAATTTACCTGGTAGCTCAGCAGTGAAATTGCAGCTAATTAATTTTGCCTGACTTGATAGAATCCTCCTCAGTCTTTAATTTTCTGTCTGCATTTTGCCAAAAGATGAGTGGGGGGATATGGATGGAAATGTAGTCTGTAACCTGCAAAGTAGCTTCTGTGTGTGGCCACTTGGCATTTCCTCTGTAGGCCACACTGGATATTCAAGCATAGACATTCTCTTCTCGTGGGGGTTTGGGTGGAAAGAAAGCTGGAGGCTCTTAGGACTGTAGAGTAATTGAAAATAAGGAATCTGGAGAAGGAAGGACAAGGGGATTTAAGAGTCTAAGTGTACAGATTTGGTGGAGAAATTCAGAGAATATTTTTCAAGCTGGAAAGGTTCTTAGAAATCATCAATTCGATTCCAAATCTCCCTTATAAAATTGCGATTGTCTTTAAGTTAATTTGGACTGACCCTGGGAACTTGACCCGGGAGGATCAAGTTTGGACAAGGACCCCTGAGCCTACCATCCAGGGCTTGGTAAAGCCCAAGGGTTGAGGGTGACATCTGAAAATAATCTGTGGCTGCAACCATGAGGAACAGCATCTGATCCATTTAGATATGACTGAACTGTGCCTGACCACATCTAGATGCGTTGGCTGGTGGAGGGACCCCTGTTAAGCCAATGCTGGGGTTCCAGCCTGGGCTGCTGAACCTCCTTAGGTCTCAAGCTAAGGGAGCACAGCAGCAGGGGTCCCTCCAGCCGTGACCACAAGTCACGCCAAAGCTCCTTTTGGGGAACCTTGTAGAACATTTGCTGTTTTGCTGGTCAAAAGCAGGGCCCTTCCCAAACTTAAGCCATTTCTCAGAGTTCTCTCTCTCTCTCTCTTTTTTTGCTGTGGACCATTTTAAAGTCTTTATTGAATTTGTTACTCCATTGCTTCTGTTTTTTATGTTTTACTTTTTTTTGCCGTAAGGCATGTGGGGTTTTTAGCTCCTTGACCAGGGACTGAACCCACACCCCCTGCACTGGAAGGTGAAGTCCTAATCACTGAACCACCAGGGATGTCCCTCAGAATTCTCTTCTCTTCCTTTGCTTGACCCTGTCTTTTTTAATGTTCCCATTAGCCATCCTGTTCTATAGCCTGATAAGAAGCAGTCTGCCCATCTTTCTCCGTTCTTGCTGGTTGTACCAGTTGGTCTCTAACCCCCTGGGAATGCCAGTTCATGAAGGGCTTGGAAGGGCTTTAGAAGTGTTGGAGAACCCCTGAAGGTTTCTTCCCCTTTGTTAGATTCTTTGTAATTCAATAACATTTATTTTTATAATGGTGGTTAGATTTACAGAAAAAATTGCCAAGACAGAACAGAGAACTGCTATGCACATCTCACCCAATCCCCCCTGTTATTAACATTGGTTATTAGTGAGTGATTTTGCCACAGTGCATGCATGCTCAGTTCCTCAGTCATGTTTGACTCTTTGAGATCCCATGGACTACAGCCTGCTAAGCTCCTGTGTCTATGGAATTTTTCTAGGCAAGCATACTGGGATGGGTTGCTATTGCTTTCTCCAGGGGATCTTCCTCACCCAGGGATCAAAGCTGTGGCTTCTGTGTCTCCCATATTAGCAATGGGATCCTTTACCACTGAGCCACCTGAGAAGCCCCATCACAGTGAATGAATCAATATTGATATGTCATTATTAACTACAGTTTGTACCTCATTCAGTCTTCCTGAGCTTTTATCTAATGTCCCTGGTCTGCTTCAGGATCCCATCAGGGACATCAGATTTCGTTTCATTGCCATGTCTCCTTTGGCTGGCCTTGGCTTTGACAATTTCTCAGACCCACCAAATTCTTTTAAGTAGGGGTGATATCTGGTCAGATTTGTGCTTTGGAAAACTCTGGCTCTAGACTGATGGAAGGTAGGTATGCTCTTAGAGATGGGTCTCAG
Organism: Neotragus pygmaeus; assembly: GCA_006410875.1. Classification (NCBI taxonomy): domain Eukaryota; kingdom Metazoa; phylum Chordata; class Mammalia; order Artiodactyla; family Bovidae; genus Neotragus; species Neotragus pygmaeus. Next base: position 2,053,408 of record SJYV01047685.1, on the reverse strand, counting down.
GGTGTCTGCTGGCATCTAGGCTCAGACCACTAGTCTGCAGGGCAGGGATCCAGAGCGGGGGCTATGCTGCTCACTGGTCAGGGTTGTGCTCTGTCCCTGCCAGAAGCATTGTCAAGAAATCTTCTCTTTTTATCTAGGTTTTTAGATTTTTAGTGTATAATTGTTCAATTTAGTATTATTTCATTTATATTGTGTCTGTTGCTAGTTCCTATTTTGTTCTATTGTTTATTTTAATATTTCCCCCTTTTATTTAGATAGGTTTTGTCAAAGTTCTAAGCTGTTAATTTATCAAACAACTAGCTTTTGGCTTTGTTAAATGTCTATTTTTGATTATTAATTTCATTTATTTTTGCCTTTATCTGTATTATTATTATTTTTTTTAATTTGCTGTTAAATTTTCTGCAACTTCTTTTTTTAAATTATTTATTTATTTTTTTTAACTTTATTTTACTTTACAATACTCTATTGGCTTTGCCATACATCGACATGAATCCACCACAGGTGTACATGAGTTCCCAATCCTGAATCCCCCTCCCACCTCCCACCCCACAACGTGTCTCTGGATCATCCCTGTGCACTAGCCCCAAGCATCCTGCATCGAACATAGACCGGCGCCTCGTTTCTTACATGATAGTATACATGCTTCAATGCCATTCTCCCAAATCATCTCACCCTCTCCCTCTCCCTCAGAGGCCAAAAGTCTGTTCTATATGTATGTGTCTCTTTTGTTGTCTCACATACAGGGTCATCATTACTATCTTTCTAAATTCCATATATATGTGTCAGTATACTGTATTGGTGTTTTTCTTTCTGGCTTACTTCACTCTGTATAATAGGCTCCAGTTTNTCAGGCAGGTTGACTCCTCCAGTTCCATTCTTCTTTCTCAAGATTGCTTTGGCTATTCAAGGTTTTTTGTATTTCCATACAAATTGTGAAATTATTTGTTCTAGTTCTCTGAAAAATACCATTGGTAGCTTGATAGGGATTGCATTGAATCTATAGATTGCTTTGGGTATTATATTCATTTTCACTATATTGATTCTTCCGATTCATGGACATGGTACATTTGTCCATCTATTTGTGTCATCTTTGATTTCTTTCATCAGTGTTTTATAGCTTTCTACATATAAGTCTTTTGTTTCTTTAGGTAGCTTTATTCCTAAATATCTAACAAACAAAAGCCCAGGACGAGGTGGCTTCACAGGTGAATTCTACCAAAAATTTAGAGAAAAGCTAACACTCATCCTACTCAAACTCTTCCAGGAAGGTAAACTGTCAAACTCGTTCTATGAGGCCACCATCACCCCAATACCAAAATCAGAAAAAGATGCCACACAAAAGAAACCACAGGCCAATATCACTGATGAACATAGATGCAAGTCTTCAACAAAATACTAGCAAACAGAATCCAACAACATATTAAAAAGATCATACATTATGACCAAGTGGGCTTTATCCCAGGAATGCAAGGATTCTTCAATATTTGCAAATCAATCAATGTGATACACCATATTAACAAATTGAAAGATTAAAACCATATGATTATCTCGATAGATGCAGAGAAAGCCTCTGACAAAATTCAACATCCATTTATGATAAAAACCCTCCAGAAAGCAGGCATAGAAGGAACATACCTCAANCAATGTGATACACCATATTAACAAATTGAAAGATTAAAACCATATGATTATCTCGATAGATGCAGAGAAAGCCTCTGACAAAATTCAACATCCATTTATGATAAAAACCCTCCAGAAAGCAGGCATAGAAGGAACATACCTCAACATAATAAAAGGCATATATGATAAACCCACAGCCAGCATTATTCTTAATGGTGAAAAATTGAAAGCATTTCCCCTAAAATCAGGAACAAGACAAGGATGCTCACTCTCACCACTACTATTCAACATAGTTTTGGAATTTTTAGCCACAGCAATCAGAAAAGAAAAAGCAATAAAAGGAATCCAGATTGAAAAAGAAGTAAAACTCTCACTGTTTGCAGATGACATGATCCTCTACATAGAAAACCCTAAAGACACCACCAGAAAATTACTAGAGCTAATCAATGAATATAGTATAGTTGCAGGGTATAAAATTAACACACAGAAATCCCTTGCATTCTTATACACGCATGAGAAAACAGAAAGAGAAATTAAGGAAACAATCCCATTCACAGGAAACATTCTAAAAGTGAATCTGTAATAGAAAACTTGAGGTGGACTTTGAAGCAGCTTGAAAGTGTTTTGGCTTGATTGAAGTAAAATTTGTTTTGACTTGATTGAAGTAAAATTTATTTTGACTTGATTGAAGTAAAATTAATGCATTTTCAGAAAATTAAATTGAGTAAACAAGTTTGCAAAAGTGTATAGAACAGACACAGACAAGACTAATGAGTGCTAAGGGGAGACTGGAAGTATTAGGTAATTGTTGGTACAACAGACAGTACCTGAGAAGGAATTTGAGGAGGTGTAGAAGGTTGGAGATGTTCTAGGCAGACTGGGGAAGGGGCATTTAGATGGAGAGGACAGTATACACTGAGGAATTTAGGTGTGGAACAGCACAGCTGTCTGTGCACCTACAAGTGGGTCTAAATTGGTCCTGGAGGGGCAGGACAATGCTTATTGCTTGTGCATTTGTGGCTGCACTCAGATGGACTGAAAGCAGCAGGTGGTGCCAGCAAGCACAGTGTTTTCAGAGGTTAGTCTGCATTTCCTGAAGACCTCCGAGGCATCAAGTTAAGGGAGAACTGGTTGTTCAGGGGAAGGCCACAGACAGGCAGACAAGTTGGGAAGTTATGGCAATCATCCATATGACAGACAGCAAAGACTGGAATCTCGTCGTGTCATCTGGGAATGGAGAGGAGGGGATATGTTTGCGTCAGATCTGGGAGACAAATTGACAGCACTTGGCTATTGATTGGATATCGGACTTCAGGACCGACTCCCCCTTTCTGGAGTGAGTGACTGAACAGATGAGCAAGCCAGTCATCAGGACACAGCCTCTACAAAGAGGAGACAGTTGGGGAGACAAGGAGCTCAATTCGGGACCTGTTGAGGTGAGGCTGCCTTTTCAGAAACCTTCCCCTCACCACTCAAATCTTGCCCTCATTTTTATAGGGTGCTTGTTGAAACCAACTATCACTTATCTGCCTCTGTTGTTGGCACATCATAGCAGCTCAGTGTCAAACATGTGGTGATTTAGGGAAAGTATTTCATACATTAGAAGAGAGCCTGGAGCTAGAGCAGTCTTGAGAGATGGCACAGGAGTTGAAGACAGACTCAGTGTACTGTGAGTTTTGGCTACTCAGATCCTCAGGAAACTCCTTACAGTGGACAAACCTGCTGAATCTCTGAAGTATGGTAAGCCGGTGGGGCCAGGTGGAGGGAGGAAATCATGGCCAAAACTCATGCAGGAGATGGCTGTGAAATGGTGGGAGTTCTCTGGCCAGTATTTGACCCGAGAGGAGGCTGATGCTAGGAGCAGCAAGAGAGTGATTTCTCCCTTAAGGGCAGCCAACTGGGCTGGTGTCCTCAGTGCCTTCTCACTGCCCTACTTGGCCCACCGGACAATGACGGGGGGATTGGCCCCAAGGTGGGAAGAGTGAGAGGTGGAAAAACGAGGAAGTGGGCAAGCCAGGCTTGGGAGGGACCACCCAGGAGTTCTGTGGTTCCCACGTGAGGTGGTGCCTTCTGCCCTACAGCCCAGCCACTCTGTGCCTCACGCTGATCTCAGTCAGGCTCTCCTGACACCTTCCCTGGCCCTGACCCTCCTTCCAAGGGAAAGTCGCTACACTGGTGGGGACAGGAGCACTGCAGAAGGAAGATCCAGGGAAGTCTGTATCACTGCCTCCCTGAAAAATGAGCTAGAGTCCTAATTTGTAGTGGGTATCAGTTATGTTTTAATAGAGGTTCTATAGATACTATCTCATACCCCAGCCAATTTCCTAGAATTTTGGAGATTTTAGGTCTTCTTATGGAAGGGCATTCAGTCCTGTGACAAGATGTCCTTGTTTGGGCTAATGCACGTGTTGAGTTTTTCAGTTTTGTGGTTGTTCAGCTGGGGGTTTGTGTGACATGACACAGGCAGCACAGACCAGTGACAGTGAGTGCTTTACTCAGCTGGTTGGAAGTCTGGGAATTAAAACACCCTTTGCTGCTCATTATTTGATTGATTAGGGAGGTAATTTATTTATGAAGGTTGCTTTCGCTGCAAGAGCATGGGGACTGGTTTGCTAATGAGACAGTCACAGGACACGGAGTTCTCTACATGAGGGGGGCAAAGTCATGAGGGCCACATCAATGGGTTTTAGATCCAAGTGATGTGAGGTGGAATCCTGCCCCCATTATTTATTTGCTGGGTGACCTTAACTTCCCTGTATCTCAGTTACCACACTTATAAAATGGGGACAATGACATGTGCCTCAAGGGGCCATTGCAATGATCGGATGAGATTTATCAAAGAAGGTACCTGCAGCGCAGTAGGTACTTCATCAAGGTGACTTTTCCTCCCCTCTAGAGAAGATGGATTGGAAGAAAGATAGCAACTGGAAGCAGATAACCTGGAACCAAGTGCCGCGGCCGATCCTTCCAGCTCTGAGAAGCTCTTAGTCTCCGAGACACTTGCCTCATCTGTATGAGAGGATTAGTATCATTGTTCTCTCTGATGATTCCCGACAGACGCTATGAAGTCCTCAACTTATAGTGTTGAAAATCCTTTAAGAGCCATGAAGACTTCTGTGATGTAGGAGGATGTGTGTGAAGGGTCAGGATGGAGAGTGGAGGGTGTGAGTCTGTCTAGATAGAATTTGTAGGTGGAAAATATTCACTTAGTATCCGACTTATATTTGTTAGTATGGGTTTGCTGCTGCTGCTAAATCACTTCAGTCGTGTCCAACTTTGTGCGACCCCATAGACGGCTGCCCACCAGGCTCCCCTGTCCCTGGGTTTAAGCTACGTCAATTCTAGGAGTTAACATGGTCCATAGGAGTGTATGGAGGTGGGATTGATCCTGATGTTAATTCAAAGGAAGGCAGTGGGATCCCTCTTGACATGAAGTACCCCTGAGAGGAAGACAGCATCATGGTGCAAATGTCTGGCTGCTGGTCAAGAGGCCACTATGGGAGGGGTGAGGTGAGATTGCCAGGAAGTCTGTCCTTCAATTCCAGACCCTTGGGACAGATGTCTGAGCCTTAAAATAAGTGAATCTGAAGGGGCTATATCCTATTGATCTTCTAAAACCCAGCAGTGATCCCAGTACCAACAATACCTACAGTAATATACTTTGAATGAATAAATGTGTTGAGTATCTCTGTGGGACACAAAAAAGACAAGGCACTGATAGATTTGGAATTGAGGATGGCAATGGCATTGACTTTAGTGCTTTTGGCATTGAGCTTTGGCATCTAATGAGCATCTGGGCCTGGTTGGGGGCTGGGTCATGGGCCTCACTTCTTGAGTGTGTGAAGGAAGGAGAAATTCCCATAAAAGGTGCTGGAGGACAAGAGGCAAATTGCAGATACCTAGTGGTAGCTCTGAGGTCTCATTCTCAACACTCATGTGTAAACCTCTTGGCCACTTTGAGAACTGGAAGGAACTTGAGAGGGATCAATGTTTCCATGGAATACATTGTAGTTGTAGTTAGAGAAGTATTTTTGATAACCAGGCTATTGTATATGAGTAGGGAATGTTGGATAGAAACAAAGATGCATGAAGTAGAGTCCTCATTCTTAATGGAATTTATAGTCTAGTGCTGAAGTGGACATGTACATCCCTGATGTAGGAAGGAGGGAAGTAATTAGGATCAGAAAAGAAGTCAAGGACAGGTGACATGAGTACTCAATGGAGGGTGAAGTGTCATCTGGCCAGAAAATCATTGTAGGGGTGAGCTTTGATCTGGGCAGTTGCCTCTACCATCACATGTGTATCGTGTTCCTCTCAACTGTGGCCAGGGAAGTAGGCTCATGAGAGGAAGACATGGCTGTGGGATCTTTGCTTCTTGTCCCCCCAGTCCGATCTTAGAGATACCATGTTTCCCTCCTCAGAACTCTCTGCAGCTTGATGCTGATAGTCTGGCTTCCATGTGCATGCTCAGTCACCTCAGCTGTGTCCGACTCTCTGTGACCCCATGGACCATGGCCCACCAGGCTCCTCTGTCCATGGGATCCTCCAGACATGAACACTGGAGTGGGTTGCCACTTCCCTCTCCAGTGATAAAGTATGAAGTGAGTGAAGTGAAGTCGCTCAGTCGCGTCCGACTCTTTGCAACCCTGTGGACTGTAGCCTACCAGGCTCCTCCGTCCATGGGATTCTCCAGGCAACAGTACTGGAGTGGGGTGCCAGTGCCTTCTCCACTGGCTTCCATGGAGCCACCTAATTAATCTCTCTGAAGCGTGACCATTTACGTCATGACTCTGCTCTCAAACCTTCAATGCCTCCCAATTGCCCCTGCAAAGATTTTTCAAACTTCCCCGATGATAAGAATCTCTCCCTGGAATATCAGGACTTTCCCCTGGAAATTCTAAATCAGGCTGTTTAGGTTGTTCTCCAGCAATCCATTTCCAAAATAAGCACTTCAGATGATTCTTAACCTCGAGTAAACTTGAGAAACCTGCAGAATAAATTCTAAACTCGTAAACCTAAGACTCTGGAGAATGCAGTAAAGTAGTCTGCAGAAAGAGAGAATGGACGATATTCTGGGAGAGGCGAGGATGAAAGAGATGGAGCTTTTCACTTTTTATAAGACACCCTGTGTTCTGACAACAAAGACCTTTATTTTGCCTAAAAATGCATGAGCAACCAAGGGATCCTGCTAATATATGAAAGATATTAAGAGGTACACAGACTGGTGAAAACACTTTCACCTCCTCTGACTCCACCTAGAAAAGGTAGCTCAGCTCTGTTACCCTCTCTTACTTTTTCTTTTCCTTTTCCCTTTTGAATCTCAGGGAAAGGAATATAGAGTTTATCAGATGACGGAATATCCTTGATTTACTTCAAATTTCTCTTTGTTACGCAAATTCATCCTAGAGCACACTCAGTAAGTCCTCTGGTGTCTCCCTGAGGAGAGATCTCTGCTTGGATACCTGGGATGATGGGGAGCTCACTATCTTACATAATAATCTTCATATTTTAAGAATTTCAGCGGTTAAAATTCATTTTTATCTTTCAGCATTGAATCAAGCTTGACTCTCTAAAACGAACCAGAACAATTCTGTTCTCTTTTTCACATTATTTTTCAGCTATTTGAGATTTGATACATGTTTAATCTTCTCTTCTCTAACGAAATTTCTCCTTGGCTTTTACACATAATTCCTCACATTATTATTATTATTTTGAGTTAGCCTGGCTTCTTGGTAGCTTTTCTTTGGGAATGCTTCAGTTTATCAGTTTTCTTCTTAAAAACACAGCCCTCTATGTGGGGTTCGGTTAGGAGAGATGGTCATGTCCCTTACTCTGACAGTGAATGTCTGTTAAACTAAATGTAGTGTGTGTGTGTGTGTGTGTGTGTGTGTGGGGGGTGCATCTATGTAACATATGTGTAACATATATGTCACATTAGCTAGGGTATAAATATTTTGATAATACATTTCTTGGTTACTTTATAGCTGATTTATCACTGCACTGATTCAGAGACTCTTCCAGGCAATCAAAACCCTTGACCCTTTTCACAAATACTACTGTCAAGCCAGGTTTCCCAGCTAACATTCTCCATTTTTCCAGGCATGCCCAGGTCTTTAGAGGAACGTCAGGATATTGAGTTTTCTTTTGCAAGAGTAAAGTTTAGAATTAGCATAGCACTGGGTTCGAAGTTTGACTCCTGCATCTGGTTCCAGCTCTACCATTGACTCACACTGTGACGACTCCACTTTCTTCTCACTGGGTCTCAGTTTTTCTCTTCTATAATCCAGGAGGCCAGGATCGTAATACAGGTTTTCAGCCAACCTCTGGTTTTGGCAAGGTTCTGTGGAGAGGGCAGAGATGAGCTCATAAAAATGTATCCATACCTCCAAACCCCGTTCCTGTTGAAGAGAGGGAGGCTAAGGGAGAGGTTGGAAAAGTAGGATGCTGGGAAAGGTCCATGTGCTGAGCCTCAGGTGGGACCCATACCTGCTCTAGGTGTCAGGGGAGCACTGTTCTGTGGCATGGGTGAGGCTGGTTGGTTTAAGGATGGATAAATAAGGCTACATGTGGAACCAAAGGCAGGGACTTCCGCCGGCTTCTTGGCACAGGCAATTCAGGGAATAGGCAACTAAGATCTGCTGAGGATGCCAGTGGATCCCTTAGATAACGGCAGGCATGGGTGCTGGGGAAGGAGCTTAGGGGATGTGGCGAGGAGACAGGCCACTGTGCTCCCCGACCCCATCCTTCCCAGTGCCTGCTTCCCACTCCCTGCCCAGGGCCAGCGATCCTTGGAATCTGAGGTGTGTGCTGTCATCCTGGTGCAGGCACAGATGGAGGGGTAGTGAAGCAGCACCGTTTGTTTTGGGGAAGCAATAGAACAGAAAACCTTGTGTCATTTTAACAAAGAAACAATGAAACAGCAGGCAATTAGGCAGGGGTGTATCAATTAGTGAGCCAGAAAAATGCTTTACAGTATTTTGATGATTCAACACTGTCAAATAAAAATGACATTAAAAAAACAAACCCCCAAACAAATACCAGAAAGCCCACAGAAATCATTAAATAATTCAACTTCATTTAAATGCATTTAAAATACACGGAAACAGAAAAAAATGGAGAGACCCATGTGGTAGGGAAGAGAGTTACCAATTCTCTTCTTCTGTGCTCCTTTCAACACGGTCTCCTTTTGGCCAACAAACGACTGTGACCTTCTATCCACACTCAGCCTGGAAAATGTAGCTTCCAGGGCACACGGCAGCCAGGGACAGAGAAAGCACCTGACGCACACCCCCTTTTGGGTCTGATGCCGCAGGCGCCTCCTCAGCCAGATCAAGAATCATATGGCATAAGTCCGTGCAAGTTGGAAGCTATAAGGGAGAAAGAGTGTATTTTGTCATGACTTGGTCTTTGGATTGAATTGGACTGCAGTGACTTGGCACGCAGCTTTGATACTCACTAGCTATGTGACCTCAAGGAAGATACGTTAGCTCTGGGAAGTCCAGTTTCTTCATTTGTAAATCAGGGTAATGGTTCCTGCTTCAGATGTTTATTGTTGGGATTACCTGAGAAAATACATCAAAAGCAGGTGACCTATTGTAGGTCCTAAATACATGCTATTTTTCTCCCTCCTCAGAGCTTCAGTCTCAAGGGTAGTAAGCATTTTCCATCCTGACTTGCCTTAGGAGTAAAAGGAAGGGCCATTTTCCTGTGTGGTGCCCACAAGTAGATTTGCTGGGTACCGGGCTCTGGAAGATTTTCTGGAAGATTTGTAGAAAGTTGCTTTCTATCTATAGGGACTGCTTCCCTCATTTTCAAAATAGCTTTACCTCTAGAGGAAGCCTGTACAAGGAATTGAATGTCTTTCTCACCATCATTCCCCTCTTCTCTCTAAGTGGAGTGTGCAGGTCAGTTTCCATTTGCTTTTTATCGTCTCATTGAAGTAAGTCCTTCAGTTCTGGAGTATTCTTGTTGTCGTTCAGTCACTAAATTGTATCTGACTGTGACCCCAGGGACTGCAACACGGCAGGCTCCTCTGTCCTCTGTTATCTTCAGGAGTTTGCTTAGATTCATGTCCATTGAGTCAGTGATGCTATCTAACCATCTCATCCTCTCCTGCCCCCTTCTCCTTTTGCCTTCAGTCTTTCCCAATATCAGGGTCTTTTTCAGTGAATTGGCTTTTCACGTCAGGTGGCCAAAGGTCTTGGAGCTTCGGCTTCAGCATCAGCATCAGCCCTTCCAATGAATATTTAGGATTGATTTCCTTTAGAATTGACTGGTTTGATCACCTTGCAGTCTGGAGTACACAAAAGTCTGTTGGTGGTGGTGGAATGTGGCATATGGGGGAGAGAAGGTCAAAGGGAGTGCGGGGTGAGGTGGAGAGGAGGTTGCAGAGATAAGATGGATCCTGCTGGGATGATTGTCAGTATATGCAACAGAGTAGTGGTCTAGTAACTCCAGAGGAGCCTTCCAGTGGCTGGCACCTCAGCCTGGGAGCAGGTGGGCAGAGTTGAATTGGGTGAATTGGCTGAATTGGGGAAGGGCTGAGGCTGTCCTGGGTAGGCTATGCACCTGTGAGAGTTTGAGCGCCAGTCTGAGATGCACCCTGCAGCTGGTCTGGCCCCAAAATGTGCAACACTCAGGTTATTATGATCATAAAAATGCATTTATTCTCACACCCAGGACCCACAGTGCATCCATTCACATAAAGCCATGTGCTTTGAACCCCACACTTCTAGAACCCCATACCCCAGAGTGGAGCAGCCAATAGAGATCACTTACACAGCTCCATCATGATTCAAACAGGGAAACTGAGTACCAGAGTTCACGGGTCCAAGATGATCCATAGGCCTGGAGGCAGGACCCAGCATGCCCCTGGTCCCCCTTCTCCTGTTTCACTCACTGCTGCTTCCTAGACACAACATTCCTCCATTCTTTAGCTATTTTTTCCAGTATTTATCTTTATTTTTCTGAATTATGAGATTGGGCTGCTGTTGTCGACCTTCCAGTTTTAGGCAATTACCCACTGACTTCTCATTAGCAGATGCAGAGTCGGCTCTTCTGACTTTTGCACACCCACCCCTTTTTAGTCTCTTCATCTGCCCAAGTCCTCTCAGTTTAATGAAAAACACTGTTCACTAAAGGTCAAGTTGGTCCTATGATTACATTTTCTGTCTTGTACAACTTATCATTTTCCTGGAATTAAAAGTCATACATTAGTTTTCTACTTGCATAATTTGTGGTGTACCTGTCATCATTTTTTCTCCATCAGATATGCGATAAACTTGACAAACAGGTTTTGCCAGATGGAAGCTGCATTTTCAGCCATGTCTTGGATCAGCCCAGTTCCTTACTAGTCTGGCTGGAAGAACAAATGGGGTTATACTAATAGGAGGCATCTGATTTCAGGGGACCTGCTCCATCTGCTCACCCAGGGCCTGGGCTCTCCCTCTGGTACTGAGTCCAAGCACGCTCTCCTCGCTGCATAATAAGCTGATGAATCCAATGAATCAGAGGTGAGGTGCTGAAGCAAGGAACATGACTTTATTCGGAGAGCCAGCTGACGGAGAAGATGGCAGACTAGCATCTCAAAATAACCATCTTACCTGGGTCTGGATGCCAGGTTCTTTTTATGGATCAGAGATGGGGGTGTGGGGGAGAGGTGAGGAAACAAAGTAAAAAGGCCACTAATCTTGCAAATATCTCCTAGAAATGGCAAGCCTCAGGTAGGGGGATGCGTCAGTTTCTTCCTTCCTTCCGGCCAGCTACAAGTGGACAGGGTTCTGAATAAAGGCACTTTAACAGTCAGGCAGGATTCTCCGCGGCAGACCATTATGTATGATTATTACAATAAACGGAACAGAAAGCAAGCCAAAGAAACAGTCTGAATATGGGGCCAGAACTGCCTTCTCCTTGCAGTACTTCCTGGATCTAAGGGCTCTGGGCACTCACGAATGGCTCCGACTCCGGCCATTTTCTGTCAGACCTTTCTGCTTCTCTGCTCCCTCCAGCTCTCACCATAGCATCTCCCACTGGGGGCTGTTGACTTCTGCTAGATGCCAGACTTAGTCCTCTGAAGTTCCCGTGATGCCAGCCAGTGCTGCAGTACCTGCGACAGGATGGGGCTGCGCTCCGCTGTGCCCTGGGTTACCGGGCGCTAGACGATACTGTCGTGGCATCGTCAGACCAGGGCTGTGCCCACCACTGCGCGGGGCCCTTCAAACATTCCCTGACGGTCGGGCGAAGGTTTTCTCTTTGTGCTCTGCTCCAGCTTTGCCCAAAGCCCGCATCACTTGTTCACAGGAGTCCAGGCTCTCGTCCGCAGGCTGCGTCACTGAGGGACTGCCAGGGCCCTTTCAGTTGGCTCCCCGATCTTTTGATTGTGATTATTTCTTTTCCTTCCGACGGGTGCTCCCTCCCCACATTTCTCTACTATCCTTGTCACCGTCAGCCACTCCCTTCCTTCTCTCCAGCCTTAAATAAATTCAGGGAGCAAAAATTCAAGCTCTTGCTTTGGGAAAAAACATGTTGGAGCTGGAGTGTTGTTTTGTTTTTAATGTTTTAAATTAAAGGATAACTGCTTTACAGAATTTTGTGGCTTTCTGTCATACATCAATAAGAATCAGCCATAGGTACACCCATGTGCCCTCCCTTCCAGAACCTCCCTCCCATCTGTCTCCCCCCGTCCCCCCCCATTCTACCCTTCAGTCTGTTACAGAGCCCCTGTTTGAGTTCCCTGAGTCACAAGGCAAATTCCCATTGGCTATTTTCACCAAGATCAGTGTCTGTGTCTTGGAGACTTTGTTTCAGTTTGGGGTGCCCCTGGGGGAACTAGGGGAGGGGAGGGAAGTACACAGAAAACAAATCCATTAATGCTTTGAATCTAATCTGCCTGGGGAGCCATGTAGATGCTGCCCACGCCTGGATCTTCAGCATTTTTAAGGGAAAAGCTGCTTTTTGATTTGATTTTTGTTCCCTTTAGGAGCCAGCAAGCTCCTGGGACTGGCTTGTGAACAGATTCTGCAACATATGTGCGTCATTCCTTCTGTGTCCCTGGGCCACTCTCTGTTTCTGGGTCAAGCCTGTCCTGGCCCATTTCACCTTTGCTGAGCAGGAAGCCCCCAGTCCTCTTCACCAGCCTCTTTTGAATGGATCCAGATCCAGCTTGGGGCTTCCCTGGTGGTTCAGTGGTAAACAATATGCCTGCAATACAGGAGACATGGAAGACACAGATTCAGTCTCTAGGTCTGGAAGATCTCCTGGAGGAGGTAATGGCAACCCACTCCAGTATTCTTGCCGGGAACTCCCCTGGACAGAGGAGCCGGGCACGCTACAGTCCAAAGGGTCGCAAAGAGTTGAACATGACTGAGGGCTTGAACACACACACAGATACAGCTTAGGCTCAAGCTGAGACGTGACAGTCTTGATTTAAATGATATAAGTTTTTCAATTATACTATTTTCAATATAAATTTTTAAAATTTATTTTTTTATTGAAGGATAATTGCTTTACAGAGTTTTGTTTTCAGTCAAACCTCAACATGAATCAGCCATAGGTATACATATATCCCCTCCTTTTTGAAACTCTCTCCTATCTCCCTCCCCACCCCACCCCTCTAGGATACGGAGCCCCTGTTTGAGTTTCCTGAGCCATACAGCAAATTCCTGTTGGCTATCTATTTTACATATGGTGATGTAAGTTTTCGCATTACTCTTTCCATACATCTCACCCTATCCTCCCCTCTCTCCATGTCCATAAGTCTGTTTCTCCACTGTTGCCCTGTAAATTATTCAGTACCATTTTTCTAGATTCCGTATATAAGCATTAGAATACGGTATTTATCTTTTGCTTTCTGACTCACTTCACTCTGTATAATAGACTCTAGGTTCATTCACCTCATTAGAACTGACTCAAATGCATTCCTTTTTATGGCTGNTACCATTTTTCTAGATTCCGTATATAAGCATTAGAATACGGTATTTATCTTTTGCTTTCTGACTCACTTCACTCTGTATAATAGACTCTAGGTTCATTCACCTCATTAGAACTGACTCAAATGCATTCCTTTTTATGGCTGATAATATTCCATTGTGTATATGTACCACAACTTCTTTATCCATTCATCTGTTGATGGACATCTAGGTTGCTTCCATGTTCTAAGCTATTGTAAATAGTGCTGCAATGAACAATGGAATGTGTCTTTTTCAATTTTCGTTTCCTCAGTGTATATGCCTAGGAGTGGGATTGCTGGGTCATATAGTGGCTTTATTCCTAGTTTTTTAAGGAGTCTCCTTACCATTTTCCATAGTGGCTGTATCAATGTACATTCCCACCAACAGGGCAAGAGCATTCCCTTTTCTCCACACCCTCTCCAGCATTTATTATTTGTATACATTTTGATGATGGCCATTCTGACCGGTGTGAGGTGGTAACTCATTGTAGCTTTGATGTGTATTTCCCTAATAATGAGCGATGTTGAGCATCTTTTCACGTGTTTGTTAGCCACCTGCATGTCTTCTTTGGAGAAATGTCTGTTTAGGTATTTTCCCCACTTTTTGATTGGGTTGTTTGTTTTTCAGGCATTGAGTTGTATGAGCTACTTATATATTTTGGAAATTAATCCTTTGTCAGTTTCATTTGCTATTATCTCCCATTCTGAGGGTTGTCTTTTCACCTTGCTTATAGTTTCCTTTGCTGTGCAAAAGTTTTTACGTTTAATCAGGTCCCACTTGATTACTTTTGTTTTTATTTCCATTGCTCTGGGAGGTGGGTCACAGAGGATCTTGCTCTGACTTATATCATCGAGTGTTCTGCCTGTGTTTTCTTCTAAGAGTTTCTATAGTTTCTGGTCTATATTTCTTACATTTAGGTCTTTAATCCATTTCGAGTTTATTTTCTATATTGTGTATGGTGTTAGGAAGTGTTCTAATTTCATTCTTATACATGTAGCTGTCCTGTTTTCCCAGCACCATTTATTGAAGAGACTGTCTTTGCCTCATTGTATATTCTTGCCTCCTTTGTCAAAAATAAGGTACCCATAGGTACCCATAGGTGTATGTGTTTATTTCTGGGCTTTCTATCTTGTTCCATTGGTCTATATTTCTGTTTTTGTGCCAGTACCAGACTGTCTTGATGACTATAGATTTGTAGTATAATCTGAAGTCAGGAAGGTTGATTCCTCCAGCTTCATTCTTCTTTCTCAAGACCACTTTGGCTATTTGGGGTCTTTTGTGTTTCCATATGAATTGTGAAATTTTTTGTTCTAGTTCTATGAAAAATGCCACTGGTAATTTGATAGGGATCACATTGAATCTACAGATTGCATTTGGTAGTATAGTCATTTTCACAATATTGATTCTTCCTACCCAGGAACATGGTATATCTCTCCATCTGTTTATGCCATTTTTAATTTCTTTCACTAGTGTCTTATAGTTTTCTGTGTACAATTCTTTTGTCTCCTTAGGTAAGTTTATTCCTAGATATTAGGTTCTTTTTGTTGCAATGGTGAATGGGATTGATTCCTTAATTTCTCTTTCTGATTTCTCATTGTTACTATATAGAAATACAAGTGATTTCTGTGTATTGATTTTGTATCATGCAACTTTGCTAAATTCACTGATTAACTCTAGTAGTTTTCTGATACTATCTTTAGGCTTTTCTCTGTACAGTATCATGTCATCTGCAAACAGTGAGAGTTTTACTTCTTTTCTGATCTAGATTCCTTTTATTTCTTTTTCTTCTCTGATTGTTGTAGCTAGGACTTCCAGAACTATGTTGAATAATAGTGGTGAAAGTGGACACCCTTGTCTTGTTCCTGATCTTAGGGGGAATGCTTTCAGTTTTTCACCACTGAGAATAATGATTGCTGTGGGCTTATCATATATGGCCTTTAATATGTTGAGGTAGGTTCCTTCTATGCCTACTTTTGGAGTTTTAATCATAAATGGGTGCTGAATTTTGTCAAAGGCGTTTTCTGTATCTGTTGAGATTATCATGTGGTTTTTATCTTTCAATTTGTTAATATGGTGTATTGCATTGATTGATTTGTGTATATTGAAGAATACTTGCATCCCT
>SJYV01047685.1:1985490-2033650 GCA_006410875.1 Neotragus pygmaeus | reverse complement strand
TTCTCTGATTGTTGTAGCTAGGACTTCCAGAACTATGTTGAATAATAGTGGTGAAAGTGGACACCCTTGTCTTGTTCCTGATCTTAGGGGGAATGCTTTCAGTTTTTCACCACTGAGAATAATGATTGCTGTGGGCTTATCATATATGGCCTTTACTATGTTGAGGTAGGTTCCTTCTATGCCTACTTTTGGAGTTTTAATCATAAATGGGTGCTGAATTTTGTCAAAGGCGTTTTCTGTATCTGTTGAGATTATCATGTGGTTTTTATCTTTCAATTTGTTAATATGGTGTATTGCATTGATTGATTTGTGTATATTGAAGAATACTTGCATCCCTAGAATAAACCCAACTTGATCATGGTGTATGAGCTTTTTGATGTGTCGCTGAATTCTGTCTGCTAAAATTTTGTTGAGGATGTTTGCGTCTGTGTTCGTCAGTGATATTGGCATGTAAGTTTTCTTTTTTTGTGTTGTCTTTGTCTGGTTTTGGTATTAGGGTGATGGTGGCCTCATAGAATGAGTTTGGAAGTGTTCCTTCCTCTGCAATGTTTTGAGAGTTTTAGGATAGACATTAGCTCTTCTCTAAATGTTTGATAGACTCTCCTGTGAAGCCATCTGGTCCTGGGCTTTGTTTTTTGGGAGATTTTTGATCACAACTTCAATTTCAGTGCTTGTAATCGGGTTGTTCATAATTTCTGTTTCTTCCTGGTTCAGTCTTGGAAGATTGAACTTCTCTAAGAATCTGTCCATTTCTTCCAGGCTATCCATTTTATTGCCATATAGTTGTTCATAAGAGTCTCTTATAATCCTTTGTATTTCTGCACTGTCTGTTGTAACCTCTGCTTTTGCATTTTGAATTTTGTTGATTTGATTCTTCTCTCATTTTTTCTTGATGAGTATGACTAAGGACTTGTCAATTTTGTTTATCTTCTCAAAAAACTAGCTTTTAGTTTTATCAATCTTTACTATTGTTTCTTTCATTTCTTTTTCCTTTATTTCTGCTCAGATCTTTATTATTTTTTACCTCCTACTAATTTTTGTTGTTGTTCTTCTTCTTTTCCCAGTTGTTTTAGGTGTAAAGTTAGGTTGTCTGTTCGATGTTTTTCTTGTTTCTTGAGGTAGGATTGTATTGCTATAAACTTCCCTCTTAGAACTGCTTTTGCTGCATCCCATAGGTTTTGAGTTGTCGTGTTTTTATTGTCATTTGTTTCTAGAAATTTTTTGATTTCCCTTTTGATTTTTTCAGTAACCTGTTGGTCATTTAGAAACATGTTTTTTAATCTCTAGGTGTTTGTGTTTCTTATAGTTTTTCTTCTTGTAATTGATATCTAGTCTCATAGTGTTGTGGTAGGAGAAGATGCTTGATACTATTTCAGTTTCCTTAAATTTACTGAGGTTTGACTTGTGACCCAAGATGTGTCTCTCCTGGAGAATGTTCCATGTTCACTTGAGAAGAAGGTGTATTCTTCTGCATTTGGATGGAATGTCCTGAAGATATTGATGAGATCCATCTCATCTAATGTGTCATTTAAGACTTGTGTTTCCTTATTAATTTTCTGTTTTGATGATCTGTCCATTGGTGTGAGGGGGGTGCTCAAGTCTCCTACTATTACTGTGTTACTGTCAACTTCCTTTTATGTCTGTTAGTGTTTGCCTTATGTACTGAGGCCCCACTATGTTGGGTGCATAGATGTTTACAATTGTTATGTCTTCTTCTTGGATCAATCCCTTGTTCATGATGTAGTGTCCTTCCTTATTTCTTGTAATCTTTATTTTAAGGTCTATTTTGCCTGATATGAGGATTGCTACTTCAGCTTTCTTTTGCTTCCCATTTGCATGGAATATATTTTTTCATCTTCTCACTTTCAGTCTATATGTGTCTTTAGGTCTGACTGAAGTGGGTTTCTTACAGACACCATATATATGGGTCTTGTTTTTGTATCCATTCAACCAGTCTGTGTCTTTTGGTTGGAGCATTTAATCTGTTTACATTTAAAGTAATTACTGATATGAATGATCCTATTGCCTTTTTCTTAATTGTTTGCGGTTGATTTTGTAGATCTTTTTTCTTCTCTTGTATTTCTTGACTGTCTGTGTCCCTTTAACATTTGTTGTAAAGCTGGTTTGGTGGTACTGAATTCTCTTAACTTTTGCTTGTCTGAAAAGCTTTTATTTCTCCATCAATTTTGAATGAGATCCTTGCTGGGACAGTTGTAGATTTTTCCCTTCAGTACTTTAAATATGTCCTGCCATTCCCTTCTGGCCTGCAGAGTTTCTGCTGAAAGATCAGCCGTTAAGCCTATGGGCTTTCCCTTGTATGTTACTTGTTGCTTCTCCCTTGCTGCTTTTATTCTTTCTTTGTGTTTAATCTTTGTTAGTCTGATTAGTATGTGTTTTGGAAAGTTTCTCCTTGGGTTTATCCTGTATGGGACTCTGTGCCTCTTGGATGTGATAATTTCCTTTTCCATGTTGAGGAAATTTTCAACTACAATTGCTTCAGAAAATTTCTCATACCCTTTCTTTTTCTCTTCTTCTTCTGGGACCCCTATAATTTGAATGTTGGTGCATTTGATATTGTCCCATTGATATAGTCTCTGAGACTATCCTCAGTTCTTTTCTTTTTTACTTTATTCTGGTCTTCAGAAGTTATTTCCACCATTTTGTCTTCCAGCTCACTGACTCATTCTTCTGCTTCAGATATTCTGCTATTGATTCCTTCTGGAGTATTTTTAATTTCAGTAATTGTGTTGTTTGTCTCTGTATGCTTATTTTTTAATTCTTCTAGGTTTTTGTTAATTGATTCTTGCATTTTCTCCATTTTGTTTTCAAGGTTTCTGATAATCTTTACTATCATTATTCTGAATTCTTTTTCAGGTAGTTTGCCTATTTCCCCTTCATTTAGTTGGACTTCTGTGTTTCTAGTTTGTTCCTTCATTTTTGTAGTATTTTTCTAACTTACTGTGTCTGAGGTCTCCTTTTCCCAGGCTTCAAGCTTAGTTGAATTCTCTCCTCGAAGAAGGTGGAATTCTTTCTTCCTTTTGGTTTCTGCCCTCCTAAGGTTGGTCCAGCGGTTGGTGTAAGCTTTGTAGAGGGCGAGATTTGTGCCGAGTGTCTTTTTTTTATTTTTGTTGTTGGTTTGTTCATTTGTTTTTTCTCTGATGGGCAAGGCTGGGTGAGGTGGTAATCCTGTCTGCTGAAGACTGCGTTTGTATTTTTGTTTTGTTTATTGTTTAGATGAGGCATCCTGCATAGGGTGCTACTCATGGTTGGATGATGTTGGGTCTTGTATTCAAGTGGTTTCCTTTGTGTGGGTTCTAACTATTGATACTCCCTAGGGTTAGCTCTCTGGTAGTCTAGGGTCTCGGAGTCAGTGCTCCCACTCCAAAGGCTCAGGGTTTGATCTCTGGTCAGGAACAAAGATTCCACAAGTGGTTTGTTATGGCATTAAGTGAGACTAAAACAAATATCCCAAAATGAGAAACTGAAGATGAACCCCAGACAAATTGTGGTTACAAAATCAAACAAATAATAATTAAAATAATGGAATATATACACCCACAAGCAAAGTCAAAACAGTCCAACAAAAATAAAGTAGAGTAGATTGACCCAGCAAACAAAGGAAATAAAATAAATTATATTAACCAGTTAAGAACAAAACTGAAACAAGGTGCCAGTTGGGGAATAAAGCAATAAAAACAAAACTAACAAATACGTTGAGAGGAAAGGAAAGAAAGAATATATATGCAAAGTTAAATAGAGGTAGATGAAGATTTATATACATTAAAGATTAACTGCAAGGGGAAAAGAACAGTAGGAATGGCAAACAAAGAATAAATGTAGAAAAAATATAATAGGTTTAAAAAATTAAAAATATAAAAAGAAGAAGAAAAAGTGGAAGAAGAAAAAAAAAGGAAAAAAGAAAAAAGGAAAACTCCATAGAACTGCAAAAGCCCAATGCAGAGGCAGAGGTTTATAACAACAATAAAAAGTGTGACTGGATATATACATGTGCATATACACCCATAAGCAAAATCAAAACAGTGCAGCAAAAATAAAGTACAATAGATTGATCTAGCAAACAAAAAAGAAACAAAAATTGTATCTAATCTACCAGAACAAAACTAACTAAAGCACAAACTGAAAAACAAAACTAAAGCAAGGTGCCAATTGGGGAATAAAGCAATGAAAATAAAACTAACAAATATATTGAGAGGAAAGGAGAGAAAGGAAAGAAATAAGGAATAGGTATACAAAGTTGAGTAGAGGTAGATAAAGAAGATTTATATGCATTAAAGATTGACTGCAAGGGGAAAATAACAGTAGGAAAAGAAAACAAAGGAATAAATGTAAAAAAAAAAGTCTAAAAAATTTAAATTAAAATTAAAAAAAGAGAAAAGGTAAAAATAAGGAAAACTCAATAGAACTGCAAAGCTCAACGTAGAGGCAGAGGTTGATAACAACAATGGAAATGTGACTGAGGAAAAAAGTTCAAAAGCTTAATTGGATTTCAGAGTGCCAATAAAATCGACAACTACAACAGAGAGGGGGAAAAAAGGAAAAAAAAAGTCCAAACGAATCTATAAAACAAGTTAAAACATAAGAATAATAAATGTTTTTCTTGAGTCACTGCTGACAGAATCCTTTCCCTCGCTGGGGTCACAGTCCACCTCAATTCCCTAGGATGCCCTCCAATAGCGTGCTGATCTCTGGAACCGCTGTGGGAGCAGCTCAGATTCTAGCTGGTCCTACTCCTGTGTGTTCTTGCTTCCAAGAACTAGCTATCAGAACTAGTGTGTTTTCTTTTGCGGGAGCTCTCAATGACCTTTTATATATTCCATAGGCACAGAGTCTGCCTAGTTGATCATGTGGATTTAATCTGCAGCTTATACAGCTGGTGGGAAGATTTTGAGTCTTCTTCCTTAGCCACACTTCCCCTGGGTTTCAACTGTGGTTTTATTTCCATCTCTGCATGTGGGTTGTCCACTGAGGTTTGCTCCTGAGGCCGCCCTGGAGGACTTGGGTTTGCCTCTGTGAGGGCCAGGTGTGGAGGTGGTCCACTGCTTGGGTTGCAAGAGTTCTGGCAGCACCAGGTACTCAGGGGAGTTGGCAGCTAACGCAGCAGGAAATATAGTGCTCTAGAAGGGTATGGCATCCAGTAATGGCCAATATGCTCCAGTATTCTTGCTTGGAGAACCCCTCTCCCTGGCAGAGAATCCTGGCAGGCCATAGTCTACAGGGTTGCAAAGAGTTGGACACGACCTAAGCATCCCCTGCCTGCATAGATGCAAGATTTTTTTTGCCTGTGGCAGCTCTGCCCCTGTGAGAGTTGAGCATGAAAGTAGCGCAGCTGCTTGGCTTATGGGGACTCTGGCAGCGCCAAGTGTGCAGGGACATGAACTGCCTCCATGGCAGGAGTTATGTTCTTATCAGAGTCTTTATTCGAGCCTCTTGTGGCTGGCAATCAGAAGGCTTCTTTGGCCAGTCTTTCTCCGTAGCTCCACCTGTTCAGGCACTTAGAGGGCTCCCTTACCTGGGGTCCTTCTCTGTTGTTTGGTGCATCAGGCACACAGAGGGGCCCCCCTGGCTGGGGTCCTACTCTGTTGTTCAGGGCATCAGGCATTTGATGGGCCAGCCTCTCTATTGTTCAGCTGCCGATGTTGGCATGTGGGGAGAGAGAGGCTATGGTGATGGCTCCACCCTCTACACGTGACTCAGCAGTATCACCTTGCTTCCATAGCTGCCTGGTTTTCCTCCACAGGCATTTCCCACCACAATCTCCTCCCTCACATCCCCTCAGTCTGTCTGTCCACAGTCAGCAGCAGCCCTCGCCCTAGGATCCGCAATCCCTAAACTCCAGCTCCTAGCCGTGGTGCCTTCTAGGGTGCATTCCTGTCTGGCTGCAGGAGTATACATGGCTGCGGCAAGGACTGTCTGATTCTCATTCCATTTAGGCTACCACAGATCAGCTGTTTCACTCTCACCCTGAAATGTTTCTCCTCTGACTCAGACAATTGCCCTGATGTGAGGATCGGACCCCTGCTTCAGTTTCGCACCCCCCCCCTGCCCCCGCCGCCATCAAGGGCAGGTCCAGTCCTTCTAACACTGTTGTTTTTCCTCCTAGTTCCTTTCCCCTACTGAGTTTTGTGTGGTTCTATACATTCTTTTCCACTGGTCAGGTACTTCTGTCCACTCTCAGCTGGTGTCCTGCATGCACTTCTGTGTCTGAAGGTGTATTCCTGATGTATCCACGGAGAGAGATGTACTCCAGGTCCACCTACTCCTCTGCCATCTTGTTCTCCCCCTATTTTAAATATAAAATGTTTTAAATGTGTAATTAATTGTGGTTGCTTTTATAACTCTTTGTTCAAACTTTACATACAAATAAATTCACAAATCAGAGCCAGTTTTTTTTTTTTTTTACTATCTTCTGGTCAAGTATACAGCTGCTTCCCCTGTCGAGGGGCATCCCCAGCACCACCTGGGTCTCGCTCTGATTTCTCATTACCTCCCCAGCCCAACCCATTCTAGTCGCCCAAGCCTCTGCTCTCTTTGCCTGCGGGGAAGTCGCCATCAAGCAGATGGATGGGTACTTTTCAGCTTTAGAGCAAATTTTACTTCAGCAACCCGAGAGCAGTTTGAGAAACAAATGTTTCTGTTGTAAACATCTCACATGGCCATAAACTTCAGCCTCTGTTTACAGCCCCGCAGAGGGTGACCCTGCCCTGCCGTGACCCTCGCAGTTGGGCACTGTGGTTTATAAGCCCTTTCCTCTGCAGCGGGAATTGGTGACTCTTTAGTCGGGATGGAGAGAAGCAGAAATACAGGCAGCCAGTCTCCAGGGCCTAAGGGAAGGTCCTTCCAGGCTGCAGGCAGGTGCCTACTCAGTTCAGAACCCTCTCTGGGCCTGGAATCGTGGTGGGAAACAGGGGGTGCCGGCTGGTCCCCACCAGGCCCTGCCTGGCTGTAAGTGCAGGTCCAGCTCAGCCCGAGTCCTTCCTCCTGGCTGACCTCTGCATCTGTCTTTCTAGTCCTAAGATGATACATTACTCTGCTGGAGCTGCCCTAGCGAAACCAACCTGGGAGGCTTAATCAACAGGACTCTATTGTCAGAGTTCTGGAGGCTAAGAAATCCAAGATCAAGTTTTGGCAAGTTTGGTTTCTTCTGAGGTCCTTGTCTTGCAGACGACCACCTTCTTGCTGTGTCCTTACACTCTCTTTTCTCTGTACATACTCCCTCTTTTTTTTTCAGTGAGGCCAGGTGTTATTAACAGGAAGAGTACAGTACATTTGGATAGATAGGAACATGGGCAAACTCAGAGGAAGAGTCCCTGAGTTGCCTTCTGGAGTCTCTACGTGGCCAAAATTTCTCTCTGGTTTTGGTCCTCTTTCTGTTTATTATGGAAATATACAGTTATATAATAATATTCACTTATTTCAAAGTACACTTTAATGAATTTTGTTAAGTATACACAATTATGTTACTTCCCTCCTAACCAATATTAACAATGATCCCTTTAAAACGTAAGGGCCCTGAGGAATGGGGAGAAGGCTGCTGTGGCTGGAGTTGAGTGAAGGATATGAACTAGAGAGCTCAGAGAGAGAGGCAGGATCTCCCTGTCCCTAATACTGTCTGCTTATAATAGAGCATTAAACTTCAGCTCTACTTGTTTCTGTTTTCTTAGTAATGTTACAATGAAGGCTATTTTATAGGGCATTTCTATTCTAAAAGTGTTCTAAATAAGTAGCTTTTAAACATAATTTTATAATTTATTAATGTTTCTATTTTTATTAAAATTAACATTTTTAAAATTATGTGCTGGTTTCTGTCATATAATATTATACATCAAATACATTTCAATTAAAAATACATGTAATAAAGATGTCTATAAAAGTGGAAAAATAAAATAAACATTTCATAAAACCCCAGCCCCTTTCTGCCCCAAATGTGCCCTGTGCCCCTTTGCTTTTGATGCCCTTTCTCCTCCCCAGCCCCAGGCAGCCATGGATCTGTTTTCTGTCCCTATAGTGTTGCCTCTTCTAGAATTTCATGAACAGAATCATTCAGTACGTAGACTTTTCTGCTTGATTTCTTATATTTAGTGTAATGTTTTGAGATTCATTCATGTCTTAATATCTTGTTTCTTTTCAACACTCTGTAGTATTCTATGGTGTGTCTATATTATTTACACTGTTTCCAGTTTTTGGCCTTTATAAATAATGCTATCATAATTATTTGCATGAAATTTTCATGGGGATATATATTTTTATTTCTCTCTAAAGAATACTTATGGATGGACTTGCTGGAAAAGATCAGTTTTCATTCCAATCCCAAAGAAAGGCAATGCCAAAGAATGTTCAAACTACTGCACAATTGCGCTCATTTCACATGCTATCAAGGTAATGCTCAAAATCCTTCAAACTACGATTCAACAGTATGTGAACCAAGAAATTCCAGATGCACAAGCTGGATTTAGAAATGGCAGAGGAACCAGAGATTAAATTGCCAACATCTGTTGCATCATTAAAAAAGCAAGGGAATTCTAGGAAAACATCTACTTCTGCTTCATTGATTATGCTAAAACCTTTGACTGTGTGGATCACAACAAACTGTGGAAAATTCTTAAAGAAATGGGAATACCAGACCACCTTACCTGCCTCTTGAGAAACCTGTATACAGGTCAAAAACCAACAGTTAGAATCAGACATAGAACAATGGGCTGGTTCCAAATTGGGGAAAGGGTACATCAAGGCTGTATATTGTCACTCTGCTTATTTAACTTCTATGGAGAATACATCATGCAAAATGCTGAACTGAATGAAGCACAAGCTGGAATCAAGATTTCCAGGAAAAATGTCAACAACCTCAGATATGCAGCAAAGAGAAATTTAAGAGCTTATAGATGAAAGTGAAAGAAGAGAGTGAAAAATCTGGCTTAAAATACAACATTTAAAAAATGAAGATCATGACATCTGGTCTCATCACTTCATGGCAAATAGATGGGGAAACAATGGAAACAGTGACAGACTTTATTTTCCTGGATTCCAAAATTCCTGTGGATGATGACTGCAGCCTTGAAATTAAAAGATGCTTGCTCCTTGGAAAAAAGCTATGTCAAATCTAGACAGTATATTAAAAAGCAGAGATATCACTTTGTTGACAAAGATCCGTCTAGCCAGTCATGGTTTTTCCAGTAGTCATGTACCAATGTGAGAGTTGGATCATAAAGAAGTCTGAGTGTCGAAGAATTGATGCTTTCTAGCTGTGGTGCTGGAGAAGACTCGGGGGGGGGGGGTACCTTGGACTGCAAGGAGATCATCCCTGCCAAAAGAAATCAGTGCTTAATATTCATTGGAAGGACTGATACTGAAGCTCCAATACTTTGGCCACGTGATATGAAGAGCTGACTTACTGGAAAAGACCCTGATGCTGGGAAAGCTTGAAGGTGGGAGGAGAAGGTGATGAAGATGAGATGAGATGGTTGGATGGCATTACCAACTTGATGGACATGAGTTTGAGCAAATTCTGGTTGGGTGGCATTACCAACTTGATGGACATGAGTTTGAGCAAATTCTGGGAGATAGTGAAGAACAGGGAAGCCTAGTGTGCTGCCATCTGTGGGGCTGCAGAGTTGGACGTGACTGAACAACAACAACAAATGAATATTTAACATTGTAAAATACTGTTATATTGCTTTGCAAAATGGCTGTAATATTTTGCATTCTTACCAGGAATGCAGGAGAGAGTTCCCATTGCTCCACATCCTTACCAACCTCACCAATCCTTGTTATGTCTTTAACGTTAGTAATTCTAGGGGGTGTGTAGTGGTACCACATTGTGGTTTTAATTAGCACTTATCTGAGGACTAGTGATGTTGAATATGTTTATCATATGCTTATTGGCCACTTGTATATCTTCTTTGGGGAAATGTTTGTCTCAAACTTTGCCCATTTTTAAAATTATGCTTTTTCCTTCTTTTAATTAAGTTGTAAGAGTTCTTTAGTCTGAATACCAGCTCTTGGTTTTGAAAAATTGTTTTTAGTCTGTGGCTAACCTTTGTGTTTTCAAATTCTCTTAAGGACACTAATCAGATTGGACTAGGACCCACCATAATTTCAACTTAGGGCCTTTAGAGAGATAATTATCTCCAAATACAATCACATTCTAAGGTGGTGAGGGTTAGAGCTTCAACATATGATTTTTTTTTTTGTTGGCGAGGTGAGGAGACACAATTCATCCCGTAAAAGATGGGAAAGAATTAGCTTATAGGGAACAAGGAACAGAGTAGAAAGCGAAGAAAAAGAACGTTTATTAAGGTAAAATAGTAGAGCTTGGCATTTCAAGTATAACTTCTATGGTTCTCTTAAGACTCTGAGAGCCAGTGTTATGTAATAATTTATTGTCTTGCTGGGGCTGTGATTTGAGTCTTGCATCTTGCAAGCCCATAGGTAGTTATGTTAATAAATGGCCCAGAATCCTTACCTAAAAGGGGCTCTGTTCTTCTGTACACATTTTACAAAGGAAATGGTATTGTCCAGAAATTTCTGGGAACCTGAGAATATCTATCAACGTGTGTTTCCCATTTGTTCTGGGCCCGTCGTGACCTATGTCCAGCACACGTTCATTTAGGCAGATGTGCGACAATCACAGTCCCCTTTCCACCTCTCTGAGTGCCTGAAACAGGTGTGCTATCTTGCTCACAACAGTGCTGCATCTTAATAAATGAAGAAACCGAGGCTCAATAAGTTTAAGAATTTAGAAGCCTTAACCAGAAGGTGACAGAGAAAATGGTCTGGCGTGGAGGGGAGGGGTGGGGTTCTGCTTCTCAAGGTTAGAGCCTTGAGAAGCAGAAAGAAGAGCAGATAAATAAATGAACAATATGCTAATTAATCCGGTGGAAGATCCAGATATGGATACTTGTGTCCCTGGCTTGAGCTTTCTGTTGAAGGCTTCTCTCTGGCCAGGCTCAGGGTTGGAGGAGGTAGGTGGGGACCAGGGCTAGTAGACACGGGAAGCAGGGCTCGCTGATGCTACCCGCCAGAGGGAAGATGCTTCATTTCTCCGGCAGGTGGCACCATCTAGCTGGTTATCCGAAAAGAGCCCGCTTGGCTGGAAAAATGGCTGTGCGAGGTACTTCTAAACTTAAGGTGCCCAGGAGTCGCCTCTGTACCGTGAGGACGCTGGCCTGGCGTCCTCTCCTGGGGCGTTAGAGAGCGGGTATTTTTGATCGGCTAGAAAATCTGATCTTTGCCTGCAGGTTCCCCGGAAAGAGGGTAAACGTCTTGTGTGGCTGGGCTTGCTGGCAGGGGTGGCCGGTGCGCACAGGTCCAGGGCCAACCAGAATCCTCTGCTTTTCCCCAGCAGCCTGAAGCTCTCTCTGAAACAGGGTGAAAGACTTCTTAGTGGCCAAGAAAGGAAACTTCTCCCCGAAAACCTTATCTCTCCACCCAGTAACTGGCCAATTCCATTTTCTCTGCAGCTGCTGTTGAGATGTGGAAGGTCTTGGGATAAATATTTTAAAGTCTTTTCCTAAATATGCCCATTTGGATTTGAATTCATATGTCTGGAGGACCGGGGAGAACTTAGGTCTTTCCTGTCCTGGTACTCATAGTTTTGGGGTATGGAATGTCAGCCACAGTATGGTGGTTGCAGGTACAGATGCTGAATTCAAATCCAGACACTTCTATGACTTGCTATGCGACCTGGGGAGGTTTCTCAACCTCTCTGTGCCTCAGTGTCCTCTTCAATAACTATTCTCTCATGAGTTTAACATCACGATTAAGTTTAACAGATGTAAAATGCTTAGGGACAGTGTCTGATGCACAGTTATTATAGCTAAGCAGTTATTGCCATCAGTTGAGCACAGAACAATTTTCTCAACCAGGTCATTGTAACACTAACACCCAACAAGCAGTAGTTTCCCAGTAATGCTGAACTGGACTTAACCGGGTGATAAAAGAGTTGCTAGCAAGGAGTAAGGGGATGGGACAGTCCATATTAGTCCACAGGGGTGCCTTCCCAAGAGGGACCTGCTGTTCATGCCACCAAGATGCAAGACTCGGGGGAGAAGAGTTGATGGGAGAGGGTGTGAGTGCTGCAACTTGTAGCTGGGGTGCCAGAAGCAGGAGGGGGCATCCATCTGGATCCATGCCTAAGAACTAGGAATAGAGCCCCGTTTCAAGGGAAGGGCTGGCAGAAGCCATGCCCCTGGGAGCCTAGCCAACCAGCCTGAGCTGGAAAAACCAGGAACTGGAGACTGAAGCTGGTGAGGAGTCAAGCCACACACGGCCCTGGCAGGGAGCAAGGCTCAGCTGGGCACGCAGGAGGCCATTAGGGCCTTCAGTTTCCTTTGTCACCCTGGACACCTGACTCAGGAAGAGCGTCAGGCCAAGGGGGGCTGATGAATACTCTCTGGTGCCTTCTAGAGACCTGATGAGTGGGTGCCTTCTACAGACCTCACACCTGCTTAATTGATGGGTCCTGAGTGGCGGGGTGGGGGTCAGCGAGAGGAGCATATCTCAAGGAAGGGGCTGAGCTGTGACTTTTTGTCAATTTGAAAGTGAAAGTGAAGTCACTCAGTCGTGTCCACTCTTTGGGACCCCATGGACTGTAGCCTACCAGGCTCCTCTGTACATGGGATTTTCTAGGCAATAGTCCGGGAGTGGATTGCCATTTCCTTCTCCAGGGGATCTTCCCAACCCAGGGATCGAACCTGGGGTTCGCGCATTGTAGACAGACACTTTACCGTCTGAGCCAGTTTAGAAGTATTTTAAAAATTCAACAAACTGGCTATGCTTGTGTAACTCAGCTGAACTCCAGCCCTGGCGTTCCTCTTTATCCCTACAGTCACCTTGCTCATTGGCCCACTGAGGGTGCAAAGGGGCAGGCAGCTGGAAAGGGCTGGAAGGAAGGCACTGCCTCACCATCACATTACTGTTTTATTCCCACAGCATCTGGAGTGTCTCTCAGAAAGGATGAGACAGGATGGGTCCTGGTGGTGAAACCTCATGGTAAAGAGCCAGAGGTCCTGTTCTCAGCCTGCCTGAATTTGAATTATAATTCCACCAATCCCAAGCTATGTGACTTGGGGGAAAGTCAGTTGCCCTCTTTGCGTCTCAAATTCCTCCTTTCTAAAATGAGAGCAATAATAGTGCCTCCCATACAAGATGCTATGAGGATGAGCTGACCAATGCATGCAATGCATTTGGAGCAGTTATAACTATTTATACTTACAATACTTAGAAACACTCAATATACACTAACTTTCATTACTAAGTACACATTAAATTTGCATCCTATCTCAGACTGCATAGTCTCTGGCCCTGAGGACACATAAGCTTTCGGGAAGGGAGTGTGAGCGCTGTGTCAGTCCTCAGATTAATGACTCTGAGAGTGATTAGTGGCAGAACAGATAATAACCTGGTTTCTTTTTCCTCCTCCTTCCACCTAAGTGGATGCTTGGGCTCTGATCTGCAAGGGTGAGGGAGAGCTGAAAGCAGAGCTAGCCAGAAGTCATCATGGTTTTATTTCTCAAGGTCTTAGTCTCAAAGGGGAGGGGAGATTGGAGGCAGACAAGGAGAGCACCTTGGACGAAACATGCAGGGAGAAGGATCTACCCCGAGACTGGAGGGATCTGAGGAGAGAAGCCCGGGGGCTGGAGAGAACTTCGTGGTGGCCTGCTCCAGGCTGCCACTGGGACCCCTGCCCTGCGCATGTTCATGGTTTTCGTTGCTGCAGACCCAGCTCCATCTGTGGCCATTTTCTGCTGCAGACATCTGGCTGCTGCATGAGTCTTTCAGTCAGAGCACACTTAGCAATGAATGGCAGCGGCGGTTGCCCATTGCAGACACCTTCCACTCCCATTTCTGCTGGTGTATGAAGGGTTTTATAGACTGCTCTGATTTGGGTGGAAATAGAACCGCTCTAAACTTGCTACCTATTACCTGGAAGACATTTCCCATAAAGTTTTTTTTTTTTGCATCATCCACCGTGTACTCTAGCAGCAGCTGAAGGTTTAACCATCCTGTGCTCACACAGGAATGGGTATATTGACTGCCATTGTGAGACCCCTGGCTTGGACGCACATGTGCTGGAATGGATTGGCACTGTTCTCATGATAGGAATTGTTATGAAGCTGCAGGCTATGTGAGGGGCTGGGGTCCTGGTCCAGTCTCCTCAGTCCCCCCAGCTCCCAGAGCTGACCTGAGCTGAGTTTTAGGCACATCCCCCTCCCTGGCCCATATGTTGCTGTCACCTGTAACCCATCACACATATTTTAATTTGATTTTTCTGGCTTCCGCCGCAGAGTGGGAAGCCAGGTCCCTGGTGGTATGGAGGAGGGGTGGGGCACACCAGGTTCCTGAGGAGACTGGAGGTGAAGCGGGCGGAATCACCAAAATAAAGTCTCCTGACTTCATGACTAGGGCTGCTGAAAATTTACCAGTCCCTCAGAGGGAGGCAGGAAAAGTCCTGGCTGTAAACTTCTTGAAATGTTGCAGGCTTCTTTCCTTTTCTTCTCCCTGGGTCTGCATCAGTGTGTAACAGCGCTTGCTCAGCCTCCCTCTGTGTGTCACTTAGGACCTGGCCTGGCTGCGGGGCTGGCCTGGCAGCGAATGGACCACGTGGACAGAACCGATTGCCTGGCCTTGGATCCTGAGTGACTCTTTCCTCCAAAGCCGTGGACGGATGCTTTTTCATGACAGAATGCTGTGCTGATGCTATCCTGACGGCCTGGGTCCTGCGGCACATGACGACGGGGAGAAGGGTGTGGGGAGGAGGGAAAGAGTGGCTGCAAAGCCCCTGGTGGTTGCTGTAGCAACGTTCAGAAATGACTGGAGATCAATAGCAGCAGCCTGAATTTTATTTGCTTTTATTTTCTCTTCAGGAACAGCATCACGCCTAAAAATAAAAAATGGCAGAAACCAACTGCTGGGCTAGTTACTGCCACTGCGATGGCTCCTGGGTCTGGAGCGCCCAGAGCAGAGGAGAAAGAAACAGGGGTCCTGTGGGTGTCCAAGGGTGGGAGGTGGGGATCAGAACGAGCCGGGTGTGTATGGTGGAGGGGTGCGGTGGTGGAGGGACTGGGACCACTGCCAGGCCATTTTGCCTGCTTTGTAGCCACACAGTTTGGCAGCCTGGTCTCTCTCAGGAGGAAAAAATCAATAGTGCTATCTGCACATTTGTGCCTCTCTCAGCTTCTGACCAGTTTAACTTTCATAAAGAGGCATCAAGGGGTATAAATAGAGCAGAGAGGTGGGGAGTTGGATTCCTGCTGTTGCTGAGTTTTTGTGGGGGCAGAAAGGACCTTGGAGCTAGTCCATTCAGGATGCTTGGAAAGAAGTCATGAAGGCCAAGTCTAAGCCCCTAGGCAGAGAATAATGGTCCACTTTGGGTGAAGTTATTTCTGACGCCCTGTAAGACTGTGTACTGAGATTCCCTGGGTCATCCCAGTGCTCCTGCCTTAAAAACCTGAGTCAGCACCGCTTTACAGATTACAAAGTGCACGGTATCCATTCTCCCTTATGACGGTCCTTGCACTCTGTGGGGTGTGCAGAGTATATTGTGGGTTAACTGATTGGCTGATCAATATGTTCTTCAATTGTTCATGCACTCGTTCATACAAATATGTATTAGGTAACTGCTGTGGACCATGCACCCTTTAGGTGAAAGAAGGAGATTTCTATGCCCTCAAGGAGATGACAGTCTAGTTGTGAGGAGGCAGGCTCTAGGAAAACGAACAGCTATCTAGCATGTGAAATGGTGTCAGTGCTGTGGAGAAAAATGAAGGTGGGCATGCGGTATGGGACATGCAGCTGGGTGCTGGTGGCAATCTGCTGTTCATACCAAGGCGTGGCGAATGCCTCTATTTGAGAAGAATCCTGTGAGCTCTCAGCACTCTGGAGAAAACCATTCCAGATAGCAGAATCAAGTTCAAACGCTCTAAGGCATCAATGTGCTATCGTTTGAGGTGGAGTAAGGCGGCCAGCATGGCTGGAGTGGCAGAATGAAGGGCAGGCGGGGAGGCATGTCACAGGAGGCCATGATGATGCGGATGAGGATGCCTCATGAGGATGCCACATGAGGACTGGTGATGCGGCCCAGGGCCCTGCTAGGACTTGCGGGCCATCAGCGGGGTTCCCACAGCAGAGTGGCATGGCTGATATACGTTTGGAAGGGACCATCTACTATTTTACCACAATTTAAGAAATTGCCTGCTAAAAGGTTGATGTTGGGCAGTAGGAAGGAGGAATGAGAAGGCTGTGGATGGAGGCTTGGACCAGACAGGCCAGGGAGGTCCAGCAGAAGTGGAGAGAAATGGTGGGCTTCTGGACATATTCCGAAGTCATCACTAGCAGGATTTACTGAGAGATTAGATATGGTTTATGATGAATTTAATATATAATGTTAGAAGGATAACGGTATATAGTTAGTGTAACTATTAGCATATAATTATAGAATATGAACGTATCATTTATTCAAATATCACCCCATCCCTTTCATTTTATCACACTCTGCATCTTACAAACTGTTTTCACAAGTCCTTTCACTGAGTCATCAAACCACCCCCGACGAGGAATAGGGCTTCAATTTCAAGGTGAGAAAATGGAAAGATCAGAAAGAAGAAATGATTTTCCCAAGGTAACTCAGCTATTTTCATTTTATGTTTTATTTATTGAGGTCTGTCCTTTATTGCAGAGTCAAAGTTCTGACTTGAAACCCGGAAACCACATTTGGCTGTGATTGTTTTCTCACCAGTCTCCCCACGAGAGCATGAGTTTCAGAACTCAGCCTCTGCCTCATCATCTTTGTGCACGCTGCTGAAATTCTGTGATGCCCACCTGAATAGGATGCTCAGGTGCCCCTGGCACCTGGCAGGCACACTGAGAACAGACTTAGCAGAGGGCAGGAGATTGTGGCCAATCTTGACAGTGTGGAATGACTGATCACCCCAGCAAATGGGGTTTGAGAGCCAGAATTCCAAGGTTCTTTGCAATTGTTGACTAGCAACGAATGATCCCAAGTAGGTGGTCCAGGAAGGGCTGGGTAAGCAGCTCTTCCTAGCTGTCCGTTCTGAATCCTTTCTGAAAGATTATGATGTTGAACCCAGGTCTATGCCTCTGCTAGTCTGACTTTGGATGGTCCTTTGCCCATAATATGCCCTTGTTGTTGATGAAACAGATACAGGGCAAGCAAGCAAGGGCAACAACACCTTGTCTTCGACACTCCTCTCAGAGCTTCTTAATCGCCAAGTTGAACCAGCATCTCAGGTTTCTTGGAGAGCTGCTCTCCAGAAGTTGCAGTTGCAAGGATCTTCCTTGTGGAGAGCTCTCAGGATGTGGTGAGTTCTTGCCTGTGCTTTGCTGGGAAACTTTGAGCACCAGTGTAGGGCATGTATTTCAGAATGATCCCGGTAATTAGTGAAAGGGACAGGCTACTTATATGCGGACTCCTCAGTCATTTGTTGTGCTGGGAGAGCAAAGTAGACTCGTAGATGAGAGAAAGCCCATAGATAAGGAAATATAATATTTGAGGTTGGAAATCTGGACTGCTTGCTCTGAAGGGTAAGAACCAGGGATATGGCTGTTTGCTTCAGCAAGTTGAAACAAATGACTTCATAGGATTTGCAAGTGACCACCACAGAGGAACAGGAACTCAAGACCAGGAACCATGGCTATGAAATCTTTCTACAATCTGGATCTTTGTGATTATTCTGTGTAGGTCTGAGTCCTTGATCTTTTTTTATATACCTCAGGATTAGAACAGGATTCTTACTGTTTCAGTTTTGATTGAAGAATTGAGTTTTGGCAGGAACAAACAGTAGTTTATTCTAGGGCTTCCACTGTGGATATATCCCAAAGTAAATGGCCAAGAACTGTTTAAACAGGTCCATGAGCGATTTGTTCACAGTCTCCAATGACATGAGGAACTTGAATCAGAAAGTAGATCAGCTACATTGCTAAGCACATTGTTTAATTCAACTGACTTTTTTGTTTTTGTTTTAATAGCAAGACTTTCTTGATGAAGGAAGCAATGCATTGGTTTATAACCCATCACAGACTCTGTGTTTTGTTTGCCAGAACCACACTCTGAGCAACACTGATTTAGGGCACTTAAACTTTTTTTCATGTTGAGGTATAAAAGTGTTGGGAAGAAGAAATTTTTATTTTTTTTTGGACAGGTGCTGGAGTGCCTATTCCTAACATCGACAATAATGAGAAGTACTTCTACGG
Organism: Neotragus pygmaeus; assembly: GCA_006410875.1. Lineage (NCBI taxonomy): Eukaryota > Metazoa > Chordata > Mammalia > Artiodactyla > Bovidae > Neotragus > Neotragus pygmaeus. Next base: position 2,015,422 of record SJYV01047685.1, on the reverse strand, counting down.
AACTACTCTGTGACCTTAGTAAGAGCTGCACTCAGAAACCTAAAGGATGAAAGAGAATCTTGTAACAGATGGACCAGCTGAAGGAGAGGCGACCAGAGTCACACTTGCCCATGTCTCTAGAATTAATTAGAACAAGTGTTGCCTGAGTGTGTCTCACTGAGCAGATGAAGGCTCTTGATGAGGGAACGGGTCTAGGTCATCTCCATTCCCATGCAATAGGCTGCTTGCAGGGCTGATGGGACTTCAGCAAAAAAAACCCCAAAACTCTAGGGATGGGCCACTGGATTCCTGACTAAGCCATTCACCAACATGGAGATGTGTGTGTTCACATCAAAGGAACAGCCGGGGAGCAATACCCATAGGACTCTCTGGAGAACTCACCATATCTCCCCCACTAAAAAAAAATATCTTTTAAACACTTGCCAGACCCAGAGAGTACTAAAGAGTGTACCTGCTACTCAGGTAAGATTTTTTTCCTTCTCTGCCAACACTGGGAGATGGTTTTCAGAACATCGGCCAGATAATGGTGGGTGGCTGTGGTATAGTTGCAACCAGACTGGTCATGGGTTGGTGAAGCGGTAGCTGTTGAAGGCGAGTAATGATTGATCATACTTCTCTCTGACATTTGTGTGTGCTTGGAACTTTCCACAGAAAATATTAAAAAGTTAAAAGAAACAGCAGGTAACAAGTGGTAAAAGAGATGAGCAAGGAGAGAGAGGCTTTGTAACTGCAGGAAACCCTAGCTAAGCAAGCAGATAAGTCTTATTTTCAAATTAAGATTGAAGTGTTGATTATTACATAGAGCCAGACCTTCTAATTTCACAATCAAGATGGAGCTTTGTGACTTCAAATGACTATAGAACTTTATAATAACCAGAAATAACCAGCAAAATCCTGAAAATTAATCCTGGGGCAGATGAAAAAACTAATCCCTTGAAGCAAATTTAAAGGGCATTAGAAGATTTTAGCCAGAGAAGGCAGTGGCACCCTACTCCAGTGCTCTTGCCTGGAAAATCCTATGGATGGAGGAGCCTGGTAGGTTGCAGTTCATGGGGTTGCTAAGAGTCAGATACAACTGAGCTACTTCACTTTCAATTTTCACTTTCATGCATTGGAGAAGGAAGTGGCAACCCACTCCAGTATTCTTGCCTGGAGAATCCCAGGGACAGGGGAGCCTGATGGGCTGCCATCTATGGGGTTGCACAGAGTCGGACACGACTGAAGTGACTTAGCAGCAGAAGATTTTAGAAAGGGGAAAACAATCACCATTTTAGAGAGTGAGGTTTTGATTTGCTTTCAGACAGATTTTTGATTCAAAATCCTGCTTACTGTGCCACCTTGGGTCTTGGTTTTCTCATCTGTACAACGTCTGTGATGATGCCTGTAGAAAGTCATTGTGTGAGAGGTAACACACACAAAGTGCTCTGTATAACAAATTGGAGATGCTATCGTTAATCTAATTATTGTGTTATCATGTTCATGTAATAATTACATAGCAATGCAATCAGTGTCAATGAGAGTTTAGTGAGTACAAGCTGTATTTCAAGCCCCAGGGCAGTTTGCAGGATATGATAATCTATAGGAAAGAAAGAGTTGGAAAGCTTTTTTGTGGTTGTGTCTCATGAGCTGTGCCTGTGCAACAAACAGTTCCTCTTGGGGACCAGCAGTAAACCTGAACATTTTAAGTGCCTGGGGTCATGTCTGTGGGGGAGTGTGCCATGCTGCTGTGCAGGCTCTGTTGTAGGCTGGTGTCTTCATCTCTTGGGAGGGCTGGCTGAGATCCCAGGGCTATGAGGAGGAATATCCTGCCTCAACTTCGGAGGAGAGAAGACTTTCTATTCATGAGCAGCTGTAACCACTCTATTTAGCTGTGTTGCCTGGGGGTACTGTTTCTGTGATTGCCTTGATTTCCTCATTAGTAAAGTGGGAGAAGGGAAGGTGAGGAAGGACGGAAGAATCTCAGGGGTGGTCTTAACAGCACAAGGCAGATCAATAAGCCTCCAAGGTATGTCTCCTAGAAAGGGCTGCAAAAGATGCTAGAGAGAAAGCGCCATCCAGCCATCATCACCGAGGAAGCACTGGATTCCAGTGGCGAGTTCACATCAGGATTAGTGGGTGGCATGTCACATGAGTCCATGATTTGAAGGCGGGGAAGACTCATATGGTAAGTAGAAGTCACTATAAACTCAGATGTGCAACAAAGTATTTATTTTTTTCCAAAATATTTTTAATTTTCAGCCTTTGTTCTACTGGGCAACTGGGAAACTTTAACATTCTTTCCTGCAGTTTCTGACACTGAAGGTAGTGTCAAAATTCCAGGACTTCCATGGCAACAATGTCTGGTAATGGGTGCTCACGGGCCCTCACATGACCTGTTATGGGCCCTCACATGACCTGTCCTTTGAGGTCAGGTACTACTGGACGTGGACCTTTCCATTTGGCAAGGCCTCTGGATCCTGCAGTCTGCTTTATACCTATGTGACCCTTGGAACATGAATTCCTCTTGGAGGCTGCACATTCTAGCCCCTGCCTTGGTGTGCCCCAAGCCAGTTCTTTTTGGGGTCTTGTCTGTTGCTGAACTTGGTCCCTGGATGCTTCGTCTTGGGACCTGCCCCCCACTCTTCATCTCCTGCAGACTGTTTCCCGTCTGGAGTGGTCACAAGAGGTTTGGGGAAAAGTCTGCAACAATATCCTTCCTTCTTTTGAAATAAGACTTTTGGAAATAAAAGGCTGGAAGTCTGATATCATTGTTTTCCTTCCTTCCACAGCTCTCTCTGAGACAGAGGAGATAGATGATAACCCTCCTTGTAGAAATTATGGTAGGTCCCAGATGGCCTTCTTAGAAACTGGGTCGTTTTTCTGTCTAAAATAGGCAAAAGCAGATAGTTCTGCATTGGTTTGTGCCCTTTCCTCACTTTAACACACCTCCACCAGCAGAAAGGAGGGATATCAGAATATGCTAACCTAAGGAATGATGATACTTCTTATTCAGTTGAAGTCTTTTTCCTTTAAATTTTATTAATAATGTGATTTGCAATGAAATAGCTCCATTAGACATCTTAATGTACTTTTTTTAATTACAAAAGCAGTAGAATCACATTTAGAGAATTTAAAAAAATGAGGAAGGAGAAGAGTAAGGAAAGAAGGAAAGTAGAGGGAGGGATGAAGATGAGATACAAACCGTTCAAGAAGCCTTATTACGCACTTGACTTCTGGGTGTTTTCTGTGAATGTTAACTCAGTCTTCACCACACGCCTCTGGCAAGTGTTGTTATTATCACTGTTTTGCAATGGTGAGACTGCTGAGGCAGAGAGGTTAAGTAATGTTTCCAGAATCACACAGCTCCAGGCAGTCTGACTCAGGATCAAACAATACTGTCTCCTATATCAGTTGGATTGAGTTCTGTGCTTCTTTGCACTCTTTTATGAACAACTGATAATTTTGATTTGGATTTCCTTTTAAAAAATTATGTATTATTATTATTTTTTTTTTACTTTACAAATTGTANGGCTTCCCAGGTGGCACTAGTAGTAAAGAATCCACCTGCCACTGCAGGAGATGTGAGTTTGATCCCTGGGTCAGGAAAATCCCCTGGAGTAGGAAATGGCACTCCACTCCAGGATTCTTGCTTAGGAAATTCCATGGACAGAGGAGCCTGGTGAGCTACAGTCCAAAGGGCAGTGGAGAATTAGACACAACTGAACAACTGAACACATATATACAAAGTGATTAGCTTTCCTAAGTCCCCAAACCAACCTACTGACCAACCACGGAACTGGCCAAATATCATACAGTCACAATTGTTAAGGCATTCTCAAATTTATTTAAATCAGTTATGTTTGTACAGAGTCAGGCTATTTCATTTATTGAATGTCAGTTCTGTGGCAAATCCTGATATGAATCAGACACCATTCCCTTGCTCAGGGCCCTCAGAATTTCTGCCGATAGATGACATATTTGCTTAAATAGAATTCAAATGACAAACTGATTGGTGCCATCAAGCTGTGTATCAGGGGAGAGAGAAGAAAGGAAGAGAAGAATAATTTTTTCCCCTGTTAACCTTTGGGGATAAGAAGCACCATAATTTTGGTTTTATTAAAGGCTGCCCCATGATTAATATTTCCATCTAAGAAGTAATTAAGGAATTATTTATCCAGGGGGATTGTGACAAAAGGAATTAAACCATGCCAGCTCTGTTTAGGCAGCCTAAGGCTGAGTTTTGAATATTGAAAATTGAGTCTGTTTAGACTAAAGGCTTACATTTTGTCCTTAACTTTTGCTCAGGTGCTGTGTAAGAACCACTGAGTGGATAAGTAATAAATTATCTAGAACTACTTAACAAATACAATCCACATTGCTAAGTGGAATACATTATAATCATGGTGTGATAATCAGAATAATAATAATTTAACATGTGTAGTAGACTCCAAGGGGCAACATTCTGTTTTAGTACATTAAAGCACTGGCATTTTGAGATGTACAACTGTACTTTTTAGTGTTATAGGAAATAATTATTTCCAACTATTATTGAAGTAGTGGGGAAATCATCTTGTCTCAGTGCAGTAATCATATTGTGTTCACAACTGTATCTAATTATAAATAAGTTATCAGATATTTTTGCAACATAGTTTTTTTAAAGTTGTTAAATGGAAAGATTTACTACAGTGCTAATAAAACAGCTTTGAAAAAGTTACACAAGACCTCAAGTCAAAAATAGGTACATCTTCCATATCTATAGATTCACAGAGAGCAGAATAGTAAGGGATCCTCCCTTTATTTAGAATAGTGGCCAGAGAGGTCAATTGCCTTGACAAGGGGGTGAGAACAAAACCTATGTTCTCCTACCATCTACCCAGTGTTTGGAACCCTATGTGGTGCAGTCTTTAGAGAATTTTTTAAATGGAAGGATTGGGATTTTTATGTTTTTGTTTGAGAGAAGGGGATACTGAGGCACTTTATGAAACAACATAGAGATGTGTATAAGAGACAGCCATCCCTCCAGGTCAGCCTGAGGGAGTTCCTTAATTTTCAAGTACTCTGTATTTTTTATATTTTCACTGTTGATTTTCTTGGACTTTTCTTTAAATTGAATGAATGATTCTTTAATGCTTTACAGTTTCCAAAATTTTCACACACATGATTTCATATAATTCATAATAGCCCAACAGGGACATGAAGAGTTTCTCAACGTCACTAATCATCAGGGAAATGCAAATCAAAATATCAGTAACCCCTCACATCTGTCAGAATGTCTATCATCCAAAAGAACACAATTTTATACTCACCAAGGCAATTTCAAGTTACTAAATTTATTACATATGTATGTGTATGTGCTTCCCTGATACCTCAGTTGGTAAAGAATCCACCTGCGATCCAGGAGACCCCGGTTTGATTCCTGGGTTGGGAAGATCCCTTGGAGAAGGGAAAGGCTACTCACTCCAATATTCTGGCCTGGAGAATTCCATGGACTATAGTCCATGGGGTCTCAGAGTCGGACACGACCGAGCGACTTTCCCTTCACTCACTTCACTTCACTTTGACGTTAGTCTTCTAGTCCTCTCCTTTACCTTCTACTTTTATTCACCAACAACTGGGTTTATTTTAGCCACTTCAATAATGTAAAACTCCAGCTTTATATAAACTTTCCCCATACCATATACTCCTTTGTTTCAAGACTCTTCCTCAGAAAGGGCTGCCCGGACAGCTTGCTGCCTGTGAGATGGTCCTGTCTGGTCTGGCTGGGCCATGACTCAGAAGACTAGAGAAAAGCAGAGGCCTGTTCTTAAGCTGCCATCTTTAAATTAAAACCATTAAAATTAATTTCCCTTCAGTATTACAGAAGAAAGAATTGAAGGAAGAGCTGAATTTCAGATAAATGTTTCTTTATCACATGCCATTGCTCCTTTCCCCAAAGATCCTTTCGAAGTTAAGAAGGAACAGCTTATAAAATATTAACAGGTAGGAGTTAAGCTTTTAAAATTACATCCTTTAATTAGTAGACACCTTATTAACCAACTTTTTGCTAGAGGGGATTTAAGAAATTGCCAGTTTTCACTTTTTCCCATCTCCGTTTCCTTCATGTCTTAATTTTTATTTGTTATGTTTTTAGATTTACTTGGTTAAAGTTTATAACATTTACATTCTGGTCTTTAAATTCCATAACCTCTTAGTTCCATATTTAAATAGTTAAATAATCACCACTAATTTTTCACTGCAGTTTTCATATCTGATTTTTAATTTTGATCATTTCTTGGGATTAAACCCATCATCAAGTAGTTTTTACAAGAAGGGCTCAGAATTATGTGTGTTCAACACTTCACATAATTCCAGGCAGTAATTATTGTTAAATGTTATTTAATAAAAATAAATAGGATAGTAGGATAATGATAAAAATACCTTTTATCTTATTCAGAATATTTTGCTCATTCATCTACTATTAATTATTTTCCTTTTTAAAATTGATGTTCCTTTTGTTCGCCACAGAATAAAATCATTACCTCTTTGTTTTTTCTAAAAATATATTTACAGCAGGATTTCTTTTCCCATCTGCCTTTTTATTTCGGTTTCTTTCACTATGCAGAAAATTTAATTGTGTGTAATTAAGTCTGATGATCTATTCTATGTGATTTCTTCTATTACTTTTAAATTTACACACTTGATATTCAATTTTACAGTCTAGTTTTTCTATAATTGGAATTTAATATCTTAATATGTAGCTCTGTAATTCATTTAGAAGTTTATTTAGTATATGGTTTAAGGAGAAACTCAAAGTTAATTTTCTCCAAATTCATAACCAACACAAATTTTTGACAAGTTCTTCCTTTCCTTTATTTGTCGAATATTAAATTCTAACATGCATACATATATACACTACCCCCTTCCCCCCATTGCCTCTCCACATACACACATTTTCTCTCTCCTAGCTGTCTTTTGTTTTCTTTGCAGCTGCCTATTTTCCTAACTTGATCTCTTACTTTTGTGTTATAGAACGTACACTTGCCCAATTCACATCAGTTGTCTCATTTAGAGAATTCTCCACATCAGTTTCTTCAAAACTGTGTTTCAGTGAGATCTCTGCAACATACAAAACACTGTCATAGCTCTTACGTCTCCAACTTACACTCAACAGTAGATCAGACTGAGGCTTTCCGTGTTTAACCAAGAACCATGGAAGTTGTTCTGTCTGAAAGGTCTCTGTGTGAAGCACTGCCTTACTTTCACCTCAATTATGCAAAAAGATTTGCCCCTCTCCTCTGTGAACAAACTTCTCACCCTTGAGATTTTAAACATCTACAGACTGGATAGGCTCGCAAAAGGGTTTCTTACACCATCACATTGGGACAATGAATGTACACTCTCCACACACTTGTCAAATCAAGAGAGCCTTCTGGGTGGTGTCTGAGGGTCAAAAGGAGGGTTTCCGCCTCTACTGTAGTGTTTAATGGCTTAATAGAGAAGTTCAGGGTTAACCTATCTTTTTGAAAGTCTATCTTCCCCAACACACTGAGTTTCTAGAGTGCAGGAAACATTTCCAGTGCAGAGCACCAAATCTACCATGTGGTTGAGGTTTACATATTATTTATACTGAGTGATTACATTTATACTGGCTTCCCAGGTGGCACTAGTAGTAAAGAATCCACCTGCCACTGCAGGAGATGTGAGTTTGATCCCTGGGTCAGGAAAATCCCCTGGAGTAGGAAATGGCACTCCACTCCAGGATTCTTGCTTAGGAAATTCCATGGACAGAGGAGCCTGGTGAGCTACAGTCCAAAGGGCAGTGGAGAATTAGACACAACTGAACAACTGAACACATATATACAAAGTGATTAGCTTTCCTAAGTCCCCAAACCAACCTACTGACCAACCACGGAACTGGCCAAATATCATACAGTCACAATTGTTAAGGCATTCTCAAATTTATTTAAATCAGTTATGTTTGTACAGAGTCAGGCTATTTCATTTATTGAATGTCAGTTCTGTGGCAAATCCTGATATGAATCAGACACCATTCCCTTGCTCAGGGCCCTCAGAATTTCTGCCGATAGATGACATATTTGCTTAAATAGAATTCAAATGACAAACTGATTGGTGCCATCAAGCTGTGTATCAGGGGAGAGAGAAGAAAGGAAGAGAAGAATAATTTTTTCCCCTGTTAACCTTTGGGGATAAGAAGCACCATAATTTTGGTTTTATTAAAGGCTGCCCCATGATTAATATTTCCATCTAAGAAGTAATTAAGGAATTATTTATCCAGGGGGATTGTGACAAAAGGAATTAAACCATGCCAGCTCTGTTTAGGCAGCCTAAGGCTGAGTTTTGAATATTGAAAATTGAGTCTGTTTAGACTAAAGGCTTACATTTTGTCCTTAACTTTTGCTCAGGTGCTGTGTAAGAACCACTGAGTGGATAAGTAATAAATTATCTAGAACTACTTAACAAATACAATCCACATTGCTAAGTGGAATACATTATAATCATGGTGTGATAATCAGAATAATAATAATTTAACATGTGTAGTAGACTCCAAGGGGCAACATTCTGTTTTAGTACATTAAAGCACTGGCATTTTGAGATGTACAACTGTACTTTTTAGTGTTATAGGAAATAATTATTTCCAACTATTATTGAAGTAGTGGGGAAATCATCTTGTCTCAGTGCAGTAATCATATTGTGTTCACAACTGTATCTAATTATAAATAAGTTATCAGATATTTTTGCAACATAGTTTTTTTAAAGTTGTTAAATGGAAAGATTTACTACAGTGCTAATAAAACAGCTTTGAAAAAGTTACACAAGACCTCAAGTCAAAAATAGGTACATCTTCCATATCTATAGATTCACAGAGAGCAGAATAGTAAGGGATCCTCCCTTTATTTAGAATAGTGGCCAGAGAGGTCAATTGCCTTGACAAGGGGGTGAGAACAAAACCTATGTTCTCCTACCATCTACCCAGTGTTTGGAACCCTATGTGGTGCAGTCTTTAGAGAATTTTTTAAATGGAAGGATTGGGATTTTTATGTTTTTGTTTGAGAGAAGGGGATACTGAGGCACTTTATGAAACAACATAGCTGACCCACGTGGGCAGCAGGGGGCGGGTCTCTGCTCAGGATTCTCTGTCCACAGAGCCCTGGTGTTGGTCTCAGGCGTCATATCTGGAGCAGCAGTGAGGCAGGGACTCATCCATGGCTCTTATGTTAGAGGAGGAAAGTGCCAGTGTTCCCAGAGCTTCGTCTTGGCTAATTTATCACACAGCGTGACCCACTGACAGCTACAGCTGTGTGGCATATAATGGAAACCTACCAAAAGTGGAGGTTTTTAAATGGAACATTAATCATGCAGAAAATTTCTGAAAAGGGCTGTAAGAAACGACTAGTGTAGACAAGGAGGCGTTTTGAAGCTGGTAAGCTAGAGGAATGAGTAGAATGTCACTATGCTGGGATCTATGGAAATTCAGAAACTCACAGCAAAGGAAATTTTTATCTAAAATGTGGAATAAACAGGGGTGGGGGAGTGGGAGGTACAAACTGATGCATGAAAAGTAGGTTATAAGAACATATTGTACAACAGGGGAATACAGCCAAAAGTTTGTAGTAACTATAAATGGAGTATAACCTTTAAAATTGTGTGAAATTAAAAAAATAAAATAACATATGGAATAAGACTCTGGTCTTTCCTGAGGACCCCTCCCAAGGCCGAGAACTTAAATGATTCTCTTCTCTTTACCACTCTGGCTCGTCTCTATTCTAGACTGTAAGCTTTTTGAGAGAAGGTTCTTGCTTTACTTGTTTCCTGCTTCTAGAGCAGTGCTTAACACATAATAAGTGCTTGATAAACGTTTGTTAATCTGACTCTAGTGATAAAGTCAGTTTGACATAAAGCTGTGCTCATTCGCTTCAGTTGTGTCTGACTCTTGAGACCCCATGGACTGTAGCCCGTCAGGCTCCTCTGTCCATGGGACTCTTTGGGGAAGAATATTGGAGTGGGTTGCCATTTCCTTTGGCAGGGGATCTTCCCGATACAGGGATCGAGCCCACATCTCTTACGTCTCCTGAGTTGGCAGGTGGGTTTTTCACCACTAGCGCCACCTGGGAAGCCCTTGACATAAAGCTGTATTTGGATCCACAGAATATCCAGATCTCTTCCTGATAGCCCTCCATGGTTCCAGAAGGAGCAGCAACCACTTGGAAGGAGCCCCCTACTTCCACCCTCTATCCTGCAGCGGGGTGTCATTGGAGGAGCCCAACTTTGAGCCAGTCCTTGTGGAGATTCAGACTGAAGCCCTTGGTATTTGCAGCTTCTTGCTCTATTTTGTTTGTTTGTTTGTTTGTTTTTAGTTTTGGAGTAAATGTTTCTCCAATTGAGGTATCAGTCTGATTTAGAAAAGTTTAATTTTTTTCCCTAAGAGCACGAGGCTCGGGCCTGGGATAGGTCAGCACTGCATTAAAGAATCGTGAGCTGTGCGCTCTCAGAGTGTGCGTGGCGATGTTCCATCTGGCCACACACGGTGAGGGGGCTCCCCTTCTCCTTGCCTCCTCTCACAGGCTTCAACCTGTGGGGCTGAGAGTTAATTTTCACCTCCTAGGATGCTTGGAACCTCCTCTAGTCTTGAAAGGACTTTCCTCACGCTGGCCCTCAGAAGGGAAGAGACCCACACAATTATTTCTTAGCTCTGTGACACTCTGCATGCATATATGCCCGACATATGTGAATCTGGATCATGAGACTCATGCAGAATTCAGTGCGGATAACGCTGTTGGCTGAGGAGACTCCAAAGAAAGCCCCCTACCTGGTGATTATAATGAATGTGTGTGTCTATCCTGTGCTGAGTCACTGGGGAGCGAGGAGGACTTCAGCAAAGGCCACTGTGTGAAGACCCCTCCCCACAGTTGTCAAGGTCAGACTCCAGAGAAAAGAGGGGCAACATGCATGAAAGACCTCCACTCTGCCCTGGGTCTTCTCACCCCACCAGGCAATCAGCTGCTGTGAGGCTGAGAGGAAGCAGGTTTGGAAGGTTTCACCTGTGAAGTCTGAGCCCTGGGAGGAAGTGGAGAAGGATGTCTGATGAGATGGAAGATGGAGAGCAGAACTTGTCAGGACAAACTGAAGCCTCGTTTTCACCTCTCGTGGAAACTGACACTCCTTAGCGCATGCCCTAGTGTACTGCGCATGGTGCTGAGTGAGCCACTTTCTCTGTCTCATTTACTCCTTACATCACATGAAGCAGGATTTTATTTTAAAATCATTATTGTATACAGAGGGCCCTTTAAAGGGGTCAACTGCTTTCCCCAAAGTCACACCATCAGTACCTAGTGGTGAGATGGTAGTTTCTTTTTTTTTTTTTTTGCTGTGTGCCAAACAATCTCCAAACCATTTCCTAGTGGTATAAAATGACCTCCATTCATTCTGCTCACAGACCCCGTGGATCAGGACTTTGGGCAGGGCGGGGGAGTGGCTTGTCTCTACTCCATCAAGGACTCCAATGACGGTAGGTACTTCTGGGTGGGGGGAACATTGGGGAGGCTCATTTCACTGGAACTATGCCTGCTGATGCAGGTAGATATAAGACACCCAGATTGAATCCCTGGGTTGGGAAGATCCTCTGGAGAAGGAAATGGTAACCCATTCCAATATTCTTGCCTGGAGAATCCCATGGACAGAGGAGCCTGGCAGGATGCAGTCCTGGAGGTTGCACAGAGTCAGACACGACTGAAGCAACTTAGCACACACATGACCTTTGGGCTTCCCTGTTAGTCAGCTGGTAAAGCATCCACGTGTAATGCAGGAGACCCCGGTTCGACGCCTGGGTCAGGAAGTTCCCCTAGAGACGGGATAGGCTACCCCCTCCGGTATTCTTGGGCTTCCCTGGTGGCTCAGATGGGAAGGAATCCACTGTGATGCAGGAGACCTGGGTTCGATCCCTGGTGTGGGAAGATTCCCTATAGGAGGGCATGGCAACCCTCTCCAGTATTCTTGCCTGGAGAATCCCATGGACACAGGAACCTGGCAGGCTATAGTCCATAAGGTTGCAAAAAGTCGCACATGACTGAGTAGCTAAGCGCAGCACATTGCCAAACGCACCTACGTGTGGCCTCCGCATGTAGCTTGGGCTTATCCCACCATGGTGCTTGTTTTCTAGAGGGACCATTGGAGGCCAAGCCTCCCTAAACCCCAAAACAGGAGTTGCAAGCTTTCTCCTGACCTAGCAAGTCACCTAGCATCACTTCCTCTCTAGTCTATTGGTAGAAGCAGTCACAGCTCAGTCTCATTCCACATAGCCCCACCTCTTGGTGAAACGCGTGTCAAAGATATTATGGCTCTGTTATCAAATGGCCACACAGGATTTGAATTTAGGTCCCTTTACTTTACAGCCATGACCCCTCCCATTAGACATGCTGCCTGGGTGTGTAAGAGGCAGTGTGTCCTGTGAGAGGCTTCCATGGGGACGAGGAGAGTATGCATTTGGCCTGGCTGCATCACTAAGTCCTTGAGGCCTGTAAAAGAAAATGTGACAAGCAGCAGCATGGCTTGGGAGGGAGAATTTGAAGTGGCGGCCAGCTGGCTATACCCGTGCAGCTCTAGATGACCTGCTGCTCTGGTCTTTCTCTGTGAGAAGGGCATAATCACAGCACCCCCTGGCTCATCTGTAGGATGCAGTGCCCAGGTGGTGTGAAGCCTCAAGTTCCCAACCAGCTCTTCAGATGGGAAGAAGATCTCAGTGTCCATGAGGACCCCTGCTGCTCAGCCCTTCAGCCCATGGCTCTCAAACACTCTCAGTGGGCAGGCCAGTCTTCTAAACTCGGCCCAAGTTCCAGAAGCCTAACCAGATCCCCTCAGACTACACAGTCTTTTCTTATCATCTACATATATCAATTTTATTATACATTGTTCATTCCCTGATTCATCACATCCTGGAAAGGGTAATAAATATAGAATTACCATATCCTCTTAAGTCTTGGCCCCACTGGGAACTAGGTGAGTAACTGTGGGCTGATCCAATGGCCTCTTATGACCTCAGTTTTCTGCAAAACAGTGGTCAGCTTATCTGCTTTCAAGAACATTATGGGGATTGAATGAGCTGATATGAGAAAATGTTTTCTAATCTGATAAACATAATATATATGTGAGATGTTTTCATTATTATCATTTCTTCTAGCGCTTAGCAAGCAGAGTGCTTCACCCTCAGGAAGCGGTTAATAAATATGTTCACTTTAGTTGTGATTTACTCCAGACCCTAAATGCAGTTCATGTCAGAAGGAGATTGGGGCTTTCATCTCCTGTCCTCCTTGAGGACATGTCACAGAAGCGCTTCCGTATGAGTTGGCTGCATCGTGCTTTCTCTTATCCTGTCAAGCTGGAAAAGGGATTGTAGGCTGTGGTAACTGACATCATCACAGCATTGATTAAGAAAAAAGAACTGATTTTGTCAATTTAATTAAATCACTAAAGACATGCAGCCCCAGTCTCAGGCAATATGCTTCAGGGCAAAGCTGGCGTGGGAAAGTGATCTGGGCCTCTGATCTGGGGTTTCCTCTTCTAGAAAATTTTGAAAGCTGAATAAATTTTTTGCAACAATTCACTTCATCCATCAGAGACTTAATCACATTATTCTAGAAAATGCACGGAAACAATTCTCCCTGCAATGAGCCTCTGCTGAAAGAGTGACCAGCATAAACTCCACAAGAGATAAATCTTAGTGTAGGGCCTGTTTCTGAAAATTTGCAATCTGTTCTATTTTTATTGTAATCAATGGGTCTGTGTTTTAAACAGCAGGCATTTATTGGGTTCCCACTGTGTGCTCAGTGCTGTTTTAGAAGCTTTTGGTACTACAGATCAGAAGCAGTTGTCCCAGGATGTATGACAGTTTTTTTGTGTGTTCTGAGAAGTCTTTTAGAGCCCACTGCTGAGCATAAATGAGGACCAGACAGTGCTGGGGCCGGAGAGGAGTATTAGGGCGAGGCTGGGTTGTTGCCGGGGAAACAGCACTGCCGTCAGCATTTGGGTTACATTTAGTTTCCTTCTAACTAGCTATGCAATGTTGGGCAAGTTGCTTAACTGATTTGAGTCTCAGTTTCTGACCTATTAAATAGGTCTCAAACAGAGGAAAAGAATTCAATGGATATATAGTGTTAAGTTTTCAACTCACTTAGTCTAGTGAGCAGTTATTACACTCATTTGAAAGGAAGACTGAGGAACTGGCTTGAATGGTGTTTTGATGACTTATTTTTGTCTAAAAAACCACCCCCAAACTTAGTGGCTTAAAACAACAACCACTTAATGATATCTCACAATTCCATGGGTTGACTAGGGCTCAGTTGGCTGGTTTCTCTGTTATCTCTTTTGGGGTTTCTCTTGTACTTGCTGTTTGATGGGGCTGTAGCCTGGGTGCTACTCCATGTAGCCTCTATTTCCATGTGGCATCTTGTCCTCTGGGTCTTATCCATATAGCCTCTCTCTACCCTGGACATTTAAAATGGTCAGCCTGGATCTCCAAGAGAAGGAATTGGAAGGGTTCAGGCGATCTCAGTGCCTGGGGTTAGCAAGTCTCAGGATGTCACTTCCTCCACATTCCAGTGGTCAAAGCTGTCTCAGTCCCTACTCAGATTCAAGAGGAAGGGAAACAACTTCCACCTTCTTAAAAGGGAAGGCAGAGAAGGAGGCTTCCCAGGTGGTGCTAGTGGTAAAGAACCACCTGCCAATGCAGGAGACAGGAGACATGCGTTTGATCTCTGGGTCAGGAAGATTCCCCTGGAGGAGAGCATGGCAACCCACTCTAGTATTCTTGCCTGGAGAATCCCGTGGACAGAGGAGCCTGGTGGGCTACAGTCCATGGGGCTGCAAAGAGTTGGACATGACTGAAGTGACTTAGCACACACGTAGAGAGATATTTGGGCCACTACATACCCCAATCCCCCAGCACCATGGCTCGTCCCCAGCAGCCTCTTGGTGGGGAGATGGGTAAATCTCAGTTCTGGAAGGCCCACTCCCGACAAGGGGGCAGGTTGATCAGCCTCCAAATAGGGCCCATTTTCAGCGTGGTCCTTTGGTGTGAAGTTCTTCACATTTCGTTTTTTTAGGGCAGCCAGCATTTTTCTAGGCTCTCAAGGATTTATTCAGGCAAACAAAGCTCACAGTAGACTGGTGCACAGCTTAGACTATTGATGTGTTTATTTACAATGGCATATTTACCTTTCCCTCAATAAAGCATTTGGACACAGAATTATTTGTCAGAGAATTTGAGCCCTGGGCTCAGGGAAGGGGCCTAAGAATCTTATCCAAAGTGGAAAAACATTGCTGATCCATCCCAGGGTCCCTGGACACTTCTTTGACTTATGGTTTTTGCTCTCTCTTTCTCTAGGATCATGTAGTTCTTCTGCTCACACATCCCCACTCCCAGCTATATTAATACTATTGATAAAGGTATAGACTATAATGGGCTTCCCTGGTGGCTCTCTGGTTCCTGTGCCTTTTATAAATCCAGCTTGAACATTTGAAAGTTCATGGTTCGCATATTGTTGAAGCCTGGCTTGAAGAATTTTGAGCATTCCTTTGCTAGCTTGTGAGATGAGTGCAATTGTGTGGTAGTTTGAGCATTCTTTGGCATTGCCTTTCTTTGGGATTGGAATGAAAACTGACCTTTTCCAGTTCTGTGGCCACTGCTGAGTTTTCCAGATTTGCTGGCATATTGAGTGCAGCACTTTCACAGCATCATCTTTCAGGATTTGAAATAGCTCAACTGAAATTCCATCGCCTCCGCCAGCTTTGTTTGTAGTGATGCTTCCTAAGGCCCACTAGACTTTGCATTCAAGGATGTCTGGCTCTAGGTGAGGGATCACACCATTGTGATTATCTAGGTCAAGATCTTTTTTGTACAGTTCTGTGTATTCTTGCCACTTCTTCTTAATATCTTCGGTTTCTGTTAGGTTCATATCATTTCTGTCTTTTATTGTGCCCAACTTTGCATAAAAACTTCCCTTGGTATCTCTAATTTTCTTGAAGAGATCTCTCGTCTTTCTCATTCTATTGTTTCCTCTATTTCTTTGCGTTGATCATTGAGGAAGTCTTTCTTATCTCTCCTCACTATTCTTTGGAGCTCTGTATTCAGATGGGTATATCTTACCTTTTCTCCAAATTGCCAACATCCATTGGATCATAAAAAAAGCAAGAGAGTTCCAGAAAAACATCTATTTCTGCTTTATTGACTATGCCAAAGCCTTTGACTGTGTGGATCACAAAAAATTGTGGGAAATTCTGAAAGAGGTGGGAATACCAGACCACTTGACCTGCCTCCTGAGAAATCTATGCAGGTCAAGAAGCAACAGTTAGAACTGGACATGGAACAACACACTGGTTCCAAATCAAGAAAGGAGTATGTCAAGGCTGCATATTGTCACCCTGCTTATTTAACTTATATGCAGAGTACATCATGAGAAATGCTGGACTGGATGAAGCACAAGCTGGAATCAAGATTGCCGGGAGAAATATCAATAACCTCAGATATGTAGATGACACCACCCTTATGGCAGAAAGTGAAGAGGAACTAAAAAGCCTCTTGATGGAAGTGAAAGAGGAGAGTGAAAAAGTTGGCTTAAAACTCAACATTCAGAAAACTAAGATCATGGCATCTAGTCCCAACACTTTATGGCAACTAGATGGGGAAACAGTGAGAGACTTTATTTTTGGGGGCTCCAAAATCACTGCAGATGGCGACTACAGCCATTAAATTAAAAGACGCTTACTCCTTGGAAGAAAAGCTATGACCAACCCAGTCAGCTTGTTAAAAACTAGAGACATTACTTTGTCAACAAAGGTCCATCTAGTCAAAACTATGGTTTTTCCAGTAGTCATGTACGGATGTGAGAGTTGGACCACAAAGAAAGCTGAACGCCGAAGAATTGATGTTTTTGAACCGTAGGCTTGGAGAAGACTCTTGAGAGTCCCTTGGACTGCAAGGAGATCCAACCAGTTCATCCTAAAGGAAATCAGTCCCGAATATTCATTGGAAGGACTGATGTTGAAGCTGAAACTTCAATACTTTGGCCACCTGATGTGAAGAGCTGACTCATTTGAAAAGACCCTGATGCTGGAAAAGATTGAAGGCAGGAGGAGAAGGAAACGACAGAGGAAGAGATGGTTGGATGGCATTACTGACTCAGTAGACATGAGTTTGAGTAAATTCTGGGAGTTGATGATGGACTGTCAAGCCTGGTGTGATGCAGTCCCTGAGGTCTCAAAGAGTTGGAGACAACTGATCGACTGAATGGAACTGAACTGATGGCTCAGTGGTAAAGAATCCATCTGCCAACACAGGAAACATGCATTTGATCCCTGGGTTGGGAAGATTTCCTGGAGAAGGAAATGGAAACTGACTTTCTTGGGATACTAAATGGACAGAGGAGCCTGGTGGAGTTGCAAAAGAGTAGGGCATCAGTTAGCCACTTAACAGTAACATCAGTGTAGAGTATCATGTTGAGGCAGGACTTGATCAGAATTGAACATCCTACTCTTTCTGCTTTAACTTGAGAAAATTCAAACATTTGATGGTGACTAATAGGTATAACCTGTCTCCTCATTCAGTATCAGCTTTGTTAGAGTAACTCATTGCCAAGTTCAGGGAGTAGGTGTAAGCCATAAGGACTTCCTGTGCATTGATTGTGGAGGAGACAGAACTTCAACAACATGCCAGAGCTCAGTGTGAATATCATAAGTGCTGACACTTGAAAATATACTGCCAGTCATTCTGTGAAAGGGGTTCCTTCATCTCAACTGGTCAGACTTAGGAGGACCTTCAGTTCAGTTCAGTCCAGTCGCTCAGTCATGTCCGACTCTTTGCAACCCTATGGACTGCAGGACTCCAGGCCTCCCTGTTCATCACCAACTCCCGGAGCTTACTCAAACTCATGTCCATTGAGTCAGTGATGTCATCCAACCATCTCATCCTCTGTCATCCCCTTATCCTGCCTTCAATCTTTCCCAGGATCAGGGTCTTTCCCAATGAGTCAGTTCTTCGCAGGCTTGGAGGATGTTGAGCATTACTTTACTAGTGTGTGAGATGAGTGCAATTGTGAGGTAGTCTGAGCATTCTTTGGCATTTCCTTTCTTTGGGATTGGAATGAAAACTGACCTTTTCCAGTCCTGTGGCCACTGCGTTTTCCAGATTTGCTGGCATATTGAGTGCAGCACTTTCACAGCATTATCTTTCAGGATTTGAAATAGCTCCACTGGAATTCCATCACCTCCACTAGCTTTGTTCATAGTGATGCTTTCTAAAGCCCACTTGACTTCACATTCCAGGATGTTGGCTCTAGGTGAGGGATCACAGCATCATGATCATCTGGATCGTGAAGATCTTTTTGGTATAGTTCTTCTGTGTATTCTTGCCACTTCTTAATATCTTCTGCTTCTCTTAGGTCATCATTTCTGTCCTTATCAAGCCCATCTTTGCATGAAATGTTCCCTTGTATCTCTAATTTTCTTGAAGAGATCCCCAGTCTTTCCCATTCTATTGTTTTCCTCTTTCTTTGCACTGATCACTGAGGAAGGCTTTCTCTCCTTGCTATTCTTTGGAACTCTACATTCAAATGGGTATATCTTTCCTTTTCTCCTTTGCTTTTTGCTTCTCTTCTTTTCACAGCTATTTGTAAGGTCTCCTCAGACAGTCATTTTGCTTTTTTGCATTTCTTTTTCTTGGAGATGGTCTTGCTCCTTGTCTCCTGTCATGAACCCCCATCCATAGTTCAACAGGCACTCTATCTATCAGATCTAGTCCCTTAAATCTATTTATGACTTCCACTGTATAATCATAAGGGATTTGATTTAGATCATACCTGACTGGTCTAGTGGTTTTCCCTTTTTTCTCAATTTAAGTCTGAATTTGACAATAAGGAGTTCATGATCTGAGCCACAGTCAGCTCCCGGTCTTGTTTTGCTGACTGTATAGAGCTTCTCCATCTTTGGCTGCAAAGAATATAATCAACCTGATATCAGTGTTGACCATCTTGTGATGTCCATGTGTAAAGTCTTCTCTTGTGTTGTTGGAAGAGTCTGTTTGCTATGACCAGTGCATGAGGACTTATCTCATGGAGGAGATATCTGGACAAAATCATGAAGTCTGGCTTTTTGAGGGTTATCAAAAAGTACAGAGAAACAATTAAAGCAGGAAAGTGGAATGCCACATGGCATTTAGGGAATATGAATAGATAGGTGTGAACTAGTAAGTGCCATAGATATGCAGTTTGTGATGATTGCTCTGATCATTTGTTGTGTCTCTGTTTGAATTCCCCAACTAAGGTGGATGTTCCTTAAAGAGTAAGACCATGTCTTATAGCAAAGTTCTTTTTTTGACACACGTTAAAAAACATAAGATTAGATAACAAGGTGATGGGTACTGAAGGGGAGAAAGATGGTATATTAGGCAACTTAGGAATTCCATGAAGATTCTACTATCTAATTCTTGGCACTGCAAATATGATGAGATATCATAGCTACAGATATGTTATCTTACAGAGCAAAAAGGATTTTGCAGATGGAATTAAGGCCTCTTATCAGTGACTTTAAGATAAAAGAATTATCCCGGATCTTTTGGATGGACTCAGTGTATTTATAGGAATCCCTAAAAGCAGAGAGAGACGTCTTCAGAGACTGAAAGCCCAAGAAGCACGCAACATGCTATGTTGGGTTCTCATGTTAAAGACCTGGAATCTCAGTACTACAACTACCAGGAACTGGAATAACATGAATAAGCCTGGAAGTGGGTTTTCCTGCTGACTGACACCTTGACGTTGGTCTTATGAGACCCTGAGAAGGTTACCTAGCCACACTGTGCTAGATATCCGACCCACAGAAACCACGAATGTTTGTGTTGTTTTAAGCCACTAAGTTGGTTGCAAGTGTTTGCAGTGGCATTAGGAAACTAATAGAGATGACATGCTTTCTTCTCCCCCTCTGTCTCTTCCCTTTCCCCTCCGCTCTTCTTCATCTAGTTCAGTCTGAGGTTCTCTGCAGCCTTCAGAAAAAAGCAGATACCAGAGGAGTGTCACTGTCTTGATCTAGAAGGCAGTGGAGGCTAAATCGTTTGACAACCTGGGCTAAATGTTGAGCCTCCGGGCTGCTGAGTCGCTGGTTGAAGACACTCAGGAAGTGGCTTCCATGGGAAGATTTCTGGGCTGCTTTCATTCCGCTCTTACCAGCTCAGGGTGCCTGAGCAGAAATAACTCATCCAGACACCTTACTCATCCCTCCTCTTCTCCCCTGACTCTTGGTCCCTCTGCCAAAGTTCCTTCCCAACAAAGTGCCTTGAAGATGAAGCGGAATTTGTCACTCACACCTCTTTCAAAACTCCCTTCCCTAGAGACTGTCTTAATTTCGTGCTGGCCAGATTTGGGGAATTAGCACTAACATATGAACACAGTTTATTCCGTCTTGATAGGGAGGATTTGCAGACCCCCAGGGCAAGTTTCTTAAGTCTGAGTTTTTCGTTCATTACACAAAGATAGCATCTTATTTATTTCTTCCTTCCTTTGGTTACCATTGTGAAAGTTTCTGTTGTTCTTTGCCTTTTACAAAACAATCACTCCCTGATTTGGTCAATATATTTCTTAAGATACAAAGCCAGCTCCTCTGTGAAGATTTTCTCGATTCCCTGCAGTATGGCCATCCCTTCCTCCTGTTTTTGCACTTCCCGTGGATATAATCCTCAACAGGCTGTACTGAGTTCTCTGTTGATGTGTGGCCTCCCCTTCTGGACTGTGGTTCCTTATGTATCTTGTCTTCCCAGTAGCCACAATAATGTGGGTGCCCAGGGGTTGCTCAACAAAAGGATGGGAAAAGAGCATGAATGCAGAAGCAGCCTGCTTGAACAGACAGATGGGACCTGCCAGATTGCACAAAGCAGCTGGGTGTGAGGCATAAAATCCAAGGCAGTTAATTAAAAACATTTTTATTTGACCTGATTAAAAAGAAGTTAAAGAGATTGAGAAGTTTCTGCTGAGGAATTAGGAAGGGACATGAGTCAGGTGAGTCATAATCACCATGGAAGGGAGAGGGACCAGCTTGTTCTTGGCTGGAGAGTTAGCCCAGCCACTAGCTAGCTCACAGTGACCTGGGTCCTAGGGCTTTCCATCCCCAGGCAATGAGGATTTGCATTCCCTGAGCACTTAGAGCTCTTCCAGTGGACACAAATGTGTTGGCTGAGCAGGCTGGGATGAGCAGCTGCGGTTCATACTGTGCCTGTGCTGGGTGGAGTCCAAGCCAGCATTAAGGGAGGGGAAGAAGAAAGTTCAGGCCCCAATATTTTGGGGTTGCACAGTTATTGCTTTTATTTAGAAGTATTCCCATTATGGCCTTCAAATTTTTCTATATAGAGCCAATGCACATTCCAGTATTTATCTTCTCTCAGTGGAACCCCTGTCTCTGTGTTTGTTGATATGCTTAGTGCCTTTAGGTAGAGAATAGGGAAGCTAAAATGGGTTTGCAGTATCCCTTAATAACAGGAAAACTAGCTGCGTTGGAGCCAAGTGGAGCACGCTTTTTAGAAGACTGACATGAAAGCAACTTCCTCTTAAAATTGCCCCCCTTCCATGCCTCAAGGCACAGAATCCTCCTTGGGAGGGACCTCACCAACCAGAGAACAAGTAGGACGTGCCCTTTATCTTTCAACTGGGAAAAACTGAGGTCCTGTGAAGGACATTAACCAGCCTAAGATGAGAGCAGCCAAAGTTTATTGTACGAGTCTTTCTTTCATCAAAGATGAAGCTTTCTCACTGTGAAAACTCATTGGGTAAAGGAAGAAACAGATTTCTGGACCCTGCTTAGCTTGATGGGCTCTAGATTGATAAAGGGTAGAGAAGAGTTTTGCTTTGATACTGGGAAGAGACGCAATGAGACCATAGGTACATAGTAGCTGCTGCTGAAGGATCAAGCAGGTGGAAAAGTATAGGTGACATTAGGCCATCACCACAATCACAGCTGGGCAGCTTTTGTGAATTTCAGTGCCTTGTTGCAAAACAAGCTAGAGATTAAGTGGATAACTAACAGTCTATGAGACCTTGTACCTGGGAGCTCAGATCTGCTTCTCTCTTGGGCATCAGGTATCAATATTCCTGGGAGACGTTTCAGCTCAGTTCAGTTCAGTCACTCATTCGTGTCCGCCTCTTTGCGACCCCATGAACCGCAGCATACCAGACCTCCCTGTCCATCACCAACTCCCGGATTTACGCAAACTCGTGTCCATTGGTTGGTGATGCCATCCAACCATCTCATCCTCTGTTTTCCCCTTCTCCTCCTGCCCTCAATCTTTCCCAGCATCAGGGTCTTTTCAAATGACTCAGTTCTTCACATCAGGTGGGCAAAGTACTGGAGTTTCAGCTTCAACATCAGTTCTTCCAATAAATACCCAGGACTGATCTCCTTTACGGTGGACTGGTTGAATCTACTTGTAGTCCAAGGGACTCTCAAGAGTCTTCTCCAACACCACAGTGCAAAGGCATAAATTCTTTGGTGCTCAGCTTTCTTCACAGTCTGACTCTCACATCCATACATGACCACAGGAAAAACCATAGCCTTGACTAGACAGACTTGTTGGCAAAGTAATGTCTCTGATTTTAATGTGCTGACTAGGTTTGGCAATGGCAACCCATTCTAGTACTCTTGCCTGGCAAATCCCATGGACGGAGGAGCCTGGCAGGCTGCAATCCATGGGGTCGCTAGGAGTCGGACACGACTGAGCAACTTCACTTTCACTTTTCACTTTCATGCATTGGAGAAGGAAATGGCAACCCACTCCAGTGTTCTTGCCTGGAGAANGCAGGAGGAGAAGGGGACTACCGAGGATGAGATGGCTGGATGGCATCACGGACTCGATGGACATGAGTCTGAGTGAACTCCGGGAGTTGATGATGAACAGGGAGGCCTGGTGTGCTGCAATTCATGGGGTGGCAAAGAGTCGGACACGACTGAGCGACTGAACTGAACTAGACAAAAGGATTCTTCTTCTTCTTTTTATTAATTTGTTTATTTTAATTGGAGGCTGATTACTTTAAATACTGCAGTGGGTTTTACCATACATTGACATGAATCAGCCATGTGTGTACATGTGTTCCCCATCCTGAAGCCCCTCCCACCTCCCTCCTCACCCCATCCCTCAGAGGTGTCCCAGTGCACCAGCCCTGAGTGCCCTGTCTCATGCATTGAACCTGGACTGGTCTAGTTCACATATGATAATATGCATGTTTCAGTGTTATTCGCTCAAATCATCCCATCCTTGCCTTCTCCCACAGAGTCCAAAATCTGTTCTTTACACCTGTGTCTCTTTTGCTGTCTTGCATATAGGGTCTTGGTAGGGTGGTATAGTAGCAAGCACTTTGGAATTCAGCCTCCACTGCTCAACAGCAAAGTGACCTTGGCCAAATTTTCTTTCAGTTGAAGTTTCCTTAATTTGACAATATGGAAAATTAACCTTTGCCTCTTGGGTTTGTTGTGAAGATTAAATTATTTAGCATATAGAGGACTTCTACTTTAAATGGCCTCAGGCAATCGGATCTTGAAAGGTTTTTCTCCCAGTTGCTATGTGAATGTTAATGAAATGAAAGAAAAACAGTTCTGAAAATAGAAAGAGTCAATCATCTGAATATTTTGGGCGAAATTTCCCTAACTATAATTCTAATGAAAGATGGGCCAGGTACTTATTGTCTCAAGGCCTCTTTTTCTCATCAGTACAAGTGATTTATAATATCGTCCAATAATTGAGTATCTACCAGGCATGGCAAAATGGCCCCAGAATTCTGAGCTTCTTTGGTGGCACAGGTTCTGCCCGCTGTCTGCTCTGTAAGGAATGGATAATAAGGAAGAACAATCTCCTCTCTTCCCCCTGTCTGCCCAGACTCAGAGAAGGATTTTGCTCTGTGAAACTAGCAGGCTCCTTTCTGAGGGGCCAGGGTCTTGCTTCCCATTTCCTACTCCCATTGGATTGATTCTGTTCTGTTCAGAGTCTAGTTTTTCCATATATCACCTAGGGAGGGACTGGTTGTCATGCACTTCATCCTGAAGGCTGCTGTGGACAAAGGATGGAGGAAAGGTGAGCCCTGGGAACAGGGAATTCTGGGAACAGGTGGCAGCTAACAGATTTTTGCCAACTGCAAAACTCGCAGCTTTCCCTCACCTTTACTAGGGGTTACATTCTTTGCCTTAAAGACAGGCCTAAAATCAGAGCAGCAGGAAATACACTAAATGCTAGAGTTTAGAGTCAGGGAGGTGAACGTCAGTCTCTCTTCTAGATTTAACTCTGAGAAGGGATTTTTCTTGGCTTTGGCACTTACTAGCTGTGTTATTTTTGGAGAAGGCAATGGCACCCCACTCCAGTACTTTTGCCTGGAAAATCCCGTGGACAGAGGAGGCTGGAAGGCTGCAGTCCATGGTGTCGCTGAGGGTCAGACACGACTGAGCAACTTCACTTTCTCGTTTCACTTTTATGCATTGGAGAAGGAAATGGCAACCAACTCCAGCGTTCTTGCCTGGAGAATCCCAGGGACGGAAGAGCCTGGTGGGCTGCCGTCTACGGGGTCGCACAGAGTCGGACATGACTGAACTGACTTAGCAGCAGCTGTGTTATTTTAGGTAAAGTATTCCACATCTTGAGTTTCTCATTTCTAAAATAGGGACTGTAATATTTATGTCATAGGGCTGTAAGGGAGATTAAATTCGTCCTCAGTACATGTACCTGGTCCTTAGTTAATACATTTTAGTGCACATAAGGCCTCAATATATCGATAACTATATTATTATCATACAACTTAGCAATTAAAACAAAAATGCCTAATCTAGTGTCTGCATTGGAGAAGAGGCAGGCAAAGTAAACCATCCATTCTGTTAATAAACAAAGGCCTCACTAGGAAGAAACATGTTTAAGAATGAAATAGCACAAAAAGGAAAAGAAAACAAACAACAAATAGAATGAGGCCTTTCAACGAATCCTGAAGCAAAAATGACTTATCAGATTTATCATTAGGGTATAGAAGATCATTACCCAACACATGCGTTTTAGAAAACATTGCCTTTCTAAAACAAGAATAAGCAAAGAAAGAAAGGTGATACAATGAGATGCAAAGTCAACAGGTGAGATGGCAAGAAAGCTAATTGAACTTGAAAAAGATTTTCAGAAAAATGAGACAAATTAACCTAACTGTAGATCCAGTTGTTGATGTAACCACACAGAAAGGAGTTATCCCAAGTGACACTGCAAGTGAACACAGTACTTCTGCAACAATAAAGGAATGTTCTCCAGAGACAAAGGAACTGCAAAATATCTTAAATGGTATTCAGTAATGATGCTGGTGATCGGAGTGTTAGTACTGTTACTCTGAGGCTGTGTGTATCATGGAATAAATCAAACAAATGATTCTGTTATTGACATTGAAAGCTGAGACTTTTGGAATAATTGGAAGGTGAGAAAGATGTAAGATGGATAAGGTTAAGTTTTTAAAACTCTGTAACTCTGTATTTAAATTGTCATTGTGAACTGTGTTTTACCTGAAATTATTTTCCTATCTGTTGACTAAGAAGGCCTAGAAGTAATGACAAGCCCAGTAAGCAGTGAACATTCCTAGTTCAGACTATCATTTCTTTTTTCTTTGGCCTCACTGTGTGGCACGTGGAACCTGCCCTACTAGGGATTAAACTCTCACTCCCAGCAGTGGAAGTGTGGAATCTTAATCACTGGACCAGCAGGGAAGTCCCAGATTCTCATTTCTAATACCATTTACTACTGAGAGCAACCAGAGACTCTTGGAGAATTGACTGATTCCTGCTCTGGGGAAGCAAAGGTTGAAGATGAACCTAAAATAACTTGCCATACTAGACAGGAATGAGGCTTCCCAGGTGGTGCAGTGATAAGGAGCCCACCTGCCAATGCAGGAGACACAAGAGATGGGTTCGATCCCTGGGTTGGGAAGATCCTCTGGAGTAGGAAATGGCACTCTAGTATTCTTGTCTGGAGAATCCCATAGACAGAGGAACCTAGTGGGCTATAGTCCATGGGGTTCCAAAGAGTTGGACACCACTTAATGACTGAACACAGTGCAACACAGCACAGATAGCAAAGAGGCTTTAAGATACTACTAGAGATGTGTCAATGTAATTAAGAGATTACCTGAAGATGCTCCTACTGGCTAAAGATAGGACAAAGAGATCATCCAGAAGGATAAAAACTGCAATGGATTAAAACTTATCAATCAGGTCTTAATGCATGTGTTCATAATGATAATAATAATGGAAAGCTTGCCAGTAACTTTTGAAAGGATATCAAGGAATCACCTTGTGGCTTTAAAATCTAGATAATAAAGGAAAAATATCAACAATTTATCCTGTTTTCATTTGAGGATTTCTTCCTCTGGATCATGTGTTGAGAAATAATTTCTCTGTATATAGAGGAATATCAGCCGAAATTCAAAGACTGATCACTTTAATCCATTTTGTGGTCTCTAAAGCATTAATGAATCCAGACAATGGAACCAGACAATGCATATAAGTATGGAAACATCACATTATGTGAGACAACCAGACATTTATGTATGTCCTGAGGGAAATAAACATCATCACCTTTGAAATAGTCTTGCTTTTGTGTGTGTGTGTGTGCGCGTGCATGCACACACATATACACAAAGGAGAAATGTGGGAGAATGAATAAATATATATTTCATGGTGTTGCCAATGTCATAGTCTTCCAGTATAAGCTTTGGAGATCACGTCACTTGCAGGATCCCAGTAAAGTGAACTGTTTTCCTAGAACTTCTAACTCTGACCCTGATGAAGCTTTAACTCAAATATCAATTTTCAGGAAGCACAGGGGACAAAGGAGCATGTTAATGATACCACAGGGATGCAATCAGCAAAATCCAAAGTGTAGGAAATGCTATAGAACAAATGACCTGGTTTCTACAGAAAAACAGAACAACAGCAAAAAATCAAAGCACATAAACATTCAAGGAAAATAAGAGAAACAGAGGAAATCTACAAATTAGAAGAGATTTAATAGTCACATCAACCAAAAATTGATTTCTATTAAACAAACTGTTTTAAAAAAAAATCTGATAAGACGTTGGAAAAATCTGAACAGTGATTAAATATGTGTCTATGCTAAGGCATTATCATGAATTGTTTTAGGTATGATTGTGGAATTGTTGATATTTCTTCAAAAGAGGGGTCATTTTTTAGTGATACATAGTGAAATACTAATACTTATATAGATGAGATGGCTCTAATTTTGTAGGTATTTAAAATATTTCATAATAAAAGGATAATGAGAAAAAAATGACTTCAGGAAAATAAGAATGCAAAACCAAGTGAAAATCTGGTTGTAGACTATGGGGAATAGAAACAACACTTAAAAAATCATGATCGCTGATGTAGAGAACAATCTCAGATAGCTCTCCTACAATACAGAAGTGAAGTGCTTACGTGCTTTCATGAAGGTGGTAGGGGGGCTTAAGATATTTTTTCCTCTGCTCCTAGACTTACTTTTCTACTTCACCCTGCTCCAACCAAAGCTAGAGCAAGGAGGAATTGCATAGGAAATGCCATATGGCAGTGGTTTCCTAAGGAAGGGAATTTGTTCATATTCTGTACCATGTTAGTAGCGCAAGGCTAGAAGCTGGGCTCCCAACTGTCCTGCGCAAAAATGAAGTTCTAGGAAAACAGGTCACTTTCCAGGGTACTTGAAAACATGTTTATCTCCAACACCTGAACTGAAAGCCTGTGACATCAGAAATTTCATGAAGTGTGTGAAATGTGTTTTTATTCATTTTTTTCATAATCCTTCCACCTACTCATTGATATCTGAAGTCTTTGAGGTTTGAGGATATAATATTATTCTTTGATACATAAAATTTCAGTGACTCCCTTTGCCTAAAATTAATATGGCAAGTTCCATATGGCTGTCAACCCCTTCATTTACAAATACTGCAATTCTTCAGCAAGGATGCTCTTTTCCACCTCTACCAAGCCTGATCCAATCCATTCCTCAAGGCTCAACTGAGATGCCTCTTCTTTCAGGAAGGCTTTTCTGATCTAGTTTTGTATTTCATAACTTCTTTCTCTCTCTCTCCTCCTTCTCTTTTGAACTTTTGCAAAGCCTGATTTGTATTTCTGATAATTTGTATCTTTTGCCTAATATTTATGTTGATGACTCATCTTTCCTGCTAGATTTGGGCTTTTGTGTTATTTACGTGTACTGCGAATAGACTGTGTATATACATATATATACAGACTAAAAACCAAATTAATATAATTCTCTGTTGTCCAGATAAATTTAATGCATTTATGTTTTGTATGATTTATCCTTATTTCTGGGGCTTCCCTGGTGGCTTAGACAGTAAATAATCTGTCTGCAATGTGGGAGATCTGGGTTCGATCACTGGGTTGGAAAGCTCCCCTGAAGAAGCAAATGGCAACCCACTCCAGTATTCTTGACTGGAGAATTCCATGGACAGAGGAGCCTGGTGAGCTACAGTCCGTGGGGTCACAAGGAGTCAGACACGACTAAGTGAGCAACACACACACATGCACACACTCATTTTTACATCTAATTCCTATTGCTCATCATATTCTTTTTGGATTTATTTTTATATCCTTTTCTGCTCTCTGAATTTATAAAATTTTCTTAAGTTCCCTGATTAGATCTGATTGACAGAGTGCCTGAGGAAGCACGGATGGAGTTTTGTGACATTGTACAGAAGGGGTACAATGATCAAGACCACCCCCAAGAAAAAGAGATGCAAAAAGGCAAAATGGCTGTCTGAGGAAGCCTTACAAATAGCTGAGAAAGAAGAGAAGCTAAAGGCAATGGAGAAAAGGAAAGATA
The DNA here is from genome assembly GCA_006410875.1 of Neotragus pygmaeus. Classification (NCBI taxonomy): domain Eukaryota; kingdom Metazoa; phylum Chordata; class Mammalia; order Artiodactyla; family Bovidae; genus Neotragus; species Neotragus pygmaeus. The sequence goes on along the minus strand of SJYV01047685.1, from coordinate 1,986,573 downwards.
TACTCATTTGAATGCAGAGTTCCAAAGAATATCTCTCCAAAGAGAGATAAAAAAGACTTCCTCAGTGATCAATGGAAAGAAATTGAGGAAAACAATAAAATGGGAAAGACTAGAGATCCCTTCAGAGAAGGCAATGGCACCCCACTCCAGTACTCTCACCTGGAAAATCCCATGAACAGAGGAGCCTGGTAGGCTGCAGAGTCCATGGGGTTGCTAAGAGTCGGAACCGACTGAGCAACTTCACTTTCCCTTTTCTCTTTCACGCATTGGAGAAGGAAACGGCAACTCACTCCAGTGTTCTTGCCTGGAAAATTAGAGATACCAAGGGAACATTTCATACAGAGATGGGCACAATTAAGGACAGAAATGGTATAAACCTAACAGAAGCAGAAGATATTAAGAAGAGGTGGCAAAAATACACAGAAGAACTATACAAAAAAGATCTTCATAACCCAGATAAACATAATGGTATGATCACTCACCGAGAGCCAGACATCCTGGAATGCTAAATCAAGTGGACCTTAGGAAGCATCACTATGAACAAAGCTAGTGGAAGTGATAGAATTCCAGTTGAGCTATTTCAAATCCTGAAAGATGATGCTGTGAAAGTGATGCACTCAATATGCCAGCTGCTGCTGCTGCTGCTGCTCCTGCTGCTAAGTCGCTTCAGTCGTGTCTGACTCTGTGCGACCCCATAGACGGCAGCCCATCAGGCTCCACCATACCTGGGATTCTCCAGGCAAGAACACTGGAGTGGGTTGCCATTTCCTTCTCCAATGCATGAAAGTGAAAAGTGAAAGTGAAGTCGCTCAGTCGTGTCCAACTCTTAGCAACCCCATGGACTGCAGCCTACCAGGCTCCTCCGTCCATGGGATTTTCCAGGCGAGAGTACTGGAGTGGGGTGCCATTGCCTTCTCCCAATATGTCAGCAAATCTGGAAAACTCATCATTGGCCACAGGATGGAAAAGGTCAGTTTTCATTCCAACCCCAAAGAAAGGCAATGCCAAAGAATGTTCAAACTACCAATTGCACTCATCTCACATGCTAGTAAAGTAATATTCAAAATTCTCCAAGCAAGGCTT
>SJYV01047685.1:1972356-1984510 GCA_006410875.1 Neotragus pygmaeus | reverse complement strand
GGGTTGCCATTTCCTTCTCCAATGCATGAAAGTGAAAAGTGAAAGTGAAGTCGCTCAGTCGTGTCCAACTCTTAGCAACCCCATGGACTGCAGCCTACCAGGCTCCTCCGTCCATGGGATTTTCCAGGCGAGAGTACTGGAGTGGGGTGCCATTGCCTTCTCCCAATATGTCAGCAAATCTGGAAAACTCATCATTGGCCACAGGATGGAAAAGGTCAGTTTTCATTCCAACCCCAAAGAAAGGCAATGCCAAAGAATGTTCAAACTACCAATTGCACTCATCTCACATGCTAGTAAAGTAATATTCAAAATTCTCCAAGCAAGGCTTCAACAGTGCATGAACTATGAACTTCCAAATGTTAAGCTGGATTTAGAAAAGGCAGACGAACCAGCGATCAAACTGCCAACATCTGTTGGATCATCAAAAAAGCAAGAGAGATTAAAAAAAAAATCTATTTCTACTTTATTAACTATGCCAAAGCCTTTGTGTGGATCACAATAAACTGTGGAAAAATCTGAAAAAGATGGGAATACCAGACCACCTGACTTGCCTCCTGAGAAATCTGTATGCAGGTCAAGAAACAACAGTTAGAACTGGACATGGAACAACAGACTGGTTCCAAATTGGGAAAGGAGTACATCAAGGCTGTATATTGTCACCCTGCTTATTTAACTTATATGCAGAGTACATCATGAGAAATGCTGGGCTGGATGAAGCACAAGCTGGAATGAAGAGTGCTGGGAGAAATATCAATTACCTGAGATACACAGATGACATCACCCTTTTGACAGAAAGCGAAAAATAACTAAAGAGCCTCTTGGTCAAAGTGAAAGAGGAGAGTGAAAAAGTTGGCTTAAAATTNAAGATTGCTGGGAGAAATATCAATTACCTGAGATACACAGATGACATCACCCTTTTGACAGAAAGCGAAAAATAACTAAAGAGCCTCTTGGTCAAAGTGAAAGAGGAGAGTGAAAAAGTTGGCTTAAAATTCAACATTCAGTAAACTAAGATCATGGCATCCAGTCCCATCACTTCATGGCAAATAGATGAGGAAACAATGAAAAAAGTGAGAGACTTTATTTTTGGGGGACTCCAAAATCACTGGAGATGGTGACTGCAGCCATGAAATTAAAAGACGCTTGCTCCTTGGAAGAAAAGCNCATCCAGTCCCATCACTTCATGGCAAATAGATGAGGAAACAATGAAAAAAGTGAGAGACTTTATTTTTGGGGGACTCCAAAATCACTGGAGATGGTGACTGCAGCCATGAAATTAAAAGACGCTTGCTCCTTGGAAGAAAAGCTATGACCAGCCTAGACAACAAAATAAAAAGCAGAGACATTACTTTGCCAACAAAGGTCTGTCTAGTCAAGGCTATGGTTTTTCAGGTAGTCGTGTACAGATATGAGATTTGGACTATAAAGAAAGTTGAGTGCCAAAGAATTGATGCTTTTGAACTACGTTGTTGAAGAAGACTCTTGTGTCCCTTGGACTGCAAGGAGATCCAACATGTCAATCCTCAAGGAAATCAGTCCTGAATATTCATTGGAAGCACTGATGCTGAAGCTGAAACTCCAATACTTTGGCCACCTGATATGAAGAGCTGACTCATTTGAAAAGCCCCTGATGCTGGGAAATATTGAAGGTGGGAGGAGAAGGGAATGACAGAAGATGAGATGGTTGGATGGCATCACCAAGTCAATGGACATGGATTTGAGTAAGCTTTGGGAGTTGATGATGGACCGGCAAGCCTGGCATGCTGCAGTTCGTGGGGTCACAAAGAATCGGACACGACTGAGTGACTGAACTGAACTGAATTGATGTTTCCTTCTGTTTGGCAAGCCAATGTTGGTTACATTTCTTATAATGGTTACTTTTAAATTTGAACATATATATTAATTGTGCATTTATGCATTTTAGTATCTCTCTACTCTCTTTCAAACATAGAAAAAGTAGAAAAAGGCTTTAGTACACTTTGTTGCATACGTTCTTTTATTCTGCCAATCTTATTGTTTTCTAATGCTTTGTTTCCATATTTTGATACAAATATTTTAGGTTTATTATTATATTTACACTTTTTGGTCACTTTCCTTACTCACGATTGTTTTCTATATAAGAAACTTCTGTTCAATTTTTTCTTATTAAAATATGTTATTCAGTCATTCTATCAGTGAGAACATGTGAGTGGTTAGCTTTCTGTTTTGTAAGTATCAGAATGTATTTATTTTGCCAGAACTTGTGACTGAAGATTTGTAAATATATAATTCCAGGTGACAATTATGTCCCGTCAGCAGTGAGAGATGCCATCCCATTTTTTTCTGGGATCCATTGTTGTTTTGAGAATTTGAGAGCAATTTATATGTCTTTTCTTATACCTTCTATGCTTTCTCTGTATTCTTGATTTTGCCTTGTCATTGCAGCTAATCTAGGTATGGATTTATTTCTATCCCTCTTTATTTTGCTTTTAATTTAAAAAACTCTCATCATTTTTAATGCCAAACATTCTTGGCCATTATTTCTTCATATTGCTTCTTTATTCCCTCTACTTTTTACTTTGGGTACTCTTATTAGACAGATATTAGAGCTATTCAGCCTTGTCTATGCATCTCTTACTTTCTTCTTCATACTTTTTAATCTCTCAACCTCTGAGTAAAATCCTCAATCTTCCGATTCATCAATGTCTAGTTGAGTCCACCAGTTCAGTTGAACTCTGTCCAATCTGGAGTTCATTGCACCTGAATCAGTCCATTTTAAAACAATTTTCCATGGCCATGTTTTTATTTCCCAAGATTTAGAATGAATTCTTTTTAATATTAACCTCATATGCCTTTTTTTTTTTTAATAGAAAATGCTTACTTTTAAAAAGCCTCAAATGAAAACATTGCCCAGTTGCCTTCATCATAGTTCCTTGTGTCTTCTCTAGAGCCTCACCTGGGAACATCCAGGCTATGTGGCCACTGCTCTTCTGTCAGCCATAGGTAGGGTAAGGGCATTACCATATCAGGGTATACTAAGCATGCTGGTACATTGGCAAAGGTGCTACAGGGAGTCCATGGCCACCAGCAACTCACATATTTTGACGATGCTTTTTCTTTTATTCTCTTTTACTTTAAGGAAGGATGCTTAAGGATGACCCCACACGCTGAAACTATGAAAACTCCAGTCCATAAATCTACTTATTCTAAGTTATTAAGTCTCAAACAGCTGTGTACTAATGTTATCTATAGGTATCTATAGGTATCAATATTGCTGCTGCTGCTGCTAAGTCGCTTCAGTTGTGTCCGACTCTGTGCGACCCCATAGATGGCAGCCCACCAGGCTCCCCCCGTCCCTGGGATTCTCCAGGCAAGAACACTGGAGTGGGTTGCCATTTCCTTCTCCAATGCAGGAAAATGAAAAGTGAAAGTGAAGTCTCTCAGTCATGTCCGACTTTTTGCGACCCAATGGACTGCAGCCTACCAGGCTCCTCCATCCACGGGATTTTCCAGGCAAGAGTACTTGGAGTGGGGTGCCATTGTGTATCAATATTACTAGGCTCTAAATTATTTAGTTTTAATTCCCAGTCTGGCAATGAGCTAAAAATCATAAATAATTTGCTAAACAATTGAAACTCATTTGCTGAAGTTATTTCATCAGATTTCTTAATTAGAAGAGTGTTATTGAAAGTCTATCTACAAACTTATAAAAGGTTATATGTCTTTTGATTTCTAAAACTATAGGGTTGCTACCAAAATTAATGTATTATTTTCAAATAAATCAGAATAGATGAAATTGTTTGTGAAAGCCGTAGTTTGGGCAATAATTTAAATCAAATTTAAGTTCTGTAGTTTATCTAGACCTGAGTGATTTGTTCCTGCTGGAAGTCCTCCTATTAACTAATAATCAGGCTTTACAGCAATGGCTCATCCTTCATTCAGGGCACACATGAATAAATCCTAAACATTTTATGTTATGTTTTACTTCTGTTCTTGGCCCAGTTCACCTTCTGGAAGTGTAAAATCATCACAAACCATCCCAGCTGCTGACCTCAAGAAAAGGTACCTGCAGCAGACAAGTATCACGGAGCTCTGCTAAACTCCTTAAAAGGCCTTTTTCCCAGGGGGCACAAGTGGTAAAGAATCTGCATTCCTGCAGGACACACAAGAAATGTGAATTTGATGCTTGGGTCGGGAAGATCCCCTGGAGTATGAAATGGCAACCCATTCTAGTATTCTTGCTTGAAAAGTCCCATGGACAGAGGAGCCTGGGACTCCCTCCCTGGGCTTCTGGGCACTATTACTTCTAATAGCCAGGGCCTGGGCCTTCTTTGGAGACCATCCTGTGGACTATGGTAATCGCCTCACCCACAGACATGGACAGGAGAAAGTGCCTGGGAGTTTATGCTCATGACTGACAGGTGTGGAAGTGTGAAAGCCTAGTTTTTTTACTCCAGGGCAGGTGAATCTCTTAGATGCAAATTTACTTGAGACCAGGCTGAGACTCTGCCTCAACTTGCACCCCGATCTTGTGGCTTCTTGTTTCCTATCCTGGTCCTCCCACTTCCTCATGAAATTTCCTTGGAGTAGGTCCTGAACAAATCACCTGCTCCTGATCCCTGTCTCAGGGTGGGCTTCTGGGACCAGATTCATATCAGTAATCATCCTGAGTGCAAGTCAGACGATGTTCATGTCTTTTCATATTTGGAACATCCACCTTGGAAGGAGAAGGGTGAGTATTTTCAAATTTTATTACCTGCGACAAAAATTCCACCAGGTGACTCTTGGCATGACTCCACTGACCGTGATTTTGTGAGACTGTCCTTTGATTGGTGCGGAGCTGTTATGCTCGGGGCTGAGTGCCGCACGGGTGAGAACTGGAAGACTTGGCATCTCCAAGGGGGCTCCAGTTCATCTGCACTCCGGGCTGGGGAGGGGATGAGCTTCTTGTGGGGACTGCGAGCCAGGACTGGAAGATCTTTCGCTTGGTGCACTTTTGCCATTCCTTATTTGTGGTGACTGGTTCTGTTTTGTTTCATGTTTGTCGTTCTTTTCAAAATGAATGTTATTCTTGCATTAGTTCTTTGAGGATCTTAAATATGCCAATTGTAAAGTCAATCTGTGATTGTTTAAAGTTTTTGCATTTTGTTGAGAGTGAATGCGCCCTCTTATTACTTATTTTGTTGTCCCTCCTTCTTAGTGTGACCTTATATGTGTTGGAGTTCTAGTTTCCTCTGGGCTCATACTGAGAGGGGTGTTTTGTTTCCCTTCTCTCTGCCCAGCAGATCTGTGTTTGTCTCCATCTGGCCAGGTGGAACCTCACATGTAGCCCTTCCCTCCCATGCTGGTATTACCATCCTATCAGAGCTATTCCATGCCCAGGAATTGATCCTGCATCAACAGCCTTGTCTTCTCCCTCCCAGAACTGCTGTTGCTCCCACAACCAGCATTCCTAGGGAGTGGTCACAGCTTGTTTCACATGAAGCTGTTGGTCCAAGCCCTATTTTATGTGGCAGGATGGCTCTTTCCCTCCATTACCATTGAGGTTTGGCGTCTTCATTATTTCTTCATTATTTCAAACCATCAATTATAGTTTTGATCTGAAATTAACAAGGGCATTACCTTCATGGATTTGCATTTGGTTTGTCTTCTGTTTTGGGTTTACTAAGAAATCTCTTTTTTCTTTGAAAGGGATTTTGTCTTAATTTTAAAAATCCAATGAAGAAAATTCAAATATAAATGTTCTTTTTAGGGTGGAGGAGGTAATTTGAAGCATGAACCCTTGACTGGAATTCTGGCTTTGAGTTTCTTGAGCAGAGGATTTGAGTGTTCTCCCTCTGTAAATGTTTAGAGTTAGCATCACACTTTGATAGCTCACAGCCAAATATTTGCTGAGTAAATAATTCATCTGGTTGAGTAGTTTTCAAACTTAACCTTAAGCACTGGAACTTTTGTTTTCTCAAATAAAATCTTATATACAAGTCCCTAATACCTGATATGAAGAGTTGACTCATTGGAAAAGGCTCCGATGCTGGGAGGGATTGGGGGCAGGAGGAGAAGGGGACGACTGAGGATGAGATGGCTGGATGGCATCACGGACTCGATGGACGTGAGTCTGAGTGAACTCTGAGATGGTAATGAACAAGGAGGCCTAGCATGCTGCAATTCATGGGGTCTCAAAGAGTCAGACACAACTCAGCAACTGAACTGAACTGAATACATAAATATATAAAAGTGACATTTTATTAGTAATTAGTTATTTTATTAAGTTCACATTTTTTGATATTTATTTACTTTAAAATCAGTTATTAAGTTCAGGAAGACCTTGGAAAAATGAACATTTTTTCAATTTCTGTGGTTGAGAAGAGCTATTATTTTAGCCTAAACTTCTAATTTTTTGGTGTCCTTTTTTAAATTCTTTTTTGCTTTCTTCTTCTTTCCAAGTTCTCTTTTATTTCTTCCTCTCTCTTTCCTTTTCTTTTTTCTTCCTCCCTCCATCCTTCCCTCCTTTCCTTCCATTTCTTCTTTCTCTTTGTTTCCAGTTTAGTTCTATTGGTTTTCCCATTATCCCTAAAATACCTCCACAAGGGGAAGAGTCTGTTAGCAGACATGGTTGGAGTCAGTAGGGCAGTGTGGTCCCCTGTGGGGGAAGTTGGTGTCTTTTTTTTCCAGGTCACATGGTAAGAAAGTGTCAGAGGTGGAGTAGGACCCAATTTTCTGATCTCAGTTCCACATGGGAGTCTTTTCTTTCACCATGGTGCCATGTTAAAGAGAGGTGAAGCGGCACTGGGAGGAGTTTCACCACCTCCCCTTGTCTGATACGACCAGTCATGTTGCAGACAAGTCACATTTCAGGTCCATCTTTTCATGCCCTTACTTGTTTCACTCTTCTCTCAGGCCCTCTTGCTTAGTGTAAACAACAGGAAAGAGCTGACAATCGCTGACAGTGATAGCTGACAATCGCTATCCTCAGATGGTGGCCTGGCTCTGAATGTCAGTGGAGGGACCTCTCCTGAGCATCCCTTCATATGGAAACAGACCTTGAACAGACTTTGTGGGTAGTGATCAGTGACAGGTCCTGATGGCCATTCTTTCTTACTGTTCTCTGCTGTTTTCTGAACAGAATCTGGTTACAAATGTCCACAGGAAGGAGATGTGAAGGAATGCAAGTTGAGAGAAGCAACCAAAGGTCTAGTGGTATGCTGGTAACTGTATAACCACCAACCTTCTGAAAACCAGAGTCTTAGTTTGTAGAATTTTTCAGTTTCAATGGTGTAAGTACCTTACCGTAGACAATTTTAAGCTACCAACAATTTAACGTGGTTTGGAAAATTCATAAAAATGTAACAGCTTTTTTCAGGCTGGTACAAGTTGGCTCTAGTACATTGCTGGCCCATAGATACATGGGCAAAGGGTGCCTGTGCCAAGTACCCAGGGCTTGCACTTTATGTGCAGCTTCAACTCCATGTGTGAGCCTCCAGCCGTTCTTCATACTTTGCTCTAGGACACCCAGTTGGTTCTCATTTCCTCAACCTTTTTCTCCTGCTGCTCCTCTAGCTTCTAGTCCAGCTGGTGTGACTTTCATGTTAAGGGCCTCTGTGCTTGCTTGAAGGTTCATGGGTGGTAGGTGTTTAGAGAAACAGTCATCACAACTAAAATTTGAATCTGGTTTTCTTTGCAATTTGGAAAGAGGGAACTGACTAATTATGAAGGGTAGCCTTATCCTTATTACAGAACTATGTAGGAACTGGTGAGAGTAAATGAAATAAAGCCTGCCTGCTTGAGTTACCCGTGAATACTCCAGCTGAATAACATGGTGGAAGGAAAAGAGAGAGGAAATGGATGGACAATGCCTTGTCCCTCCAAAAATATACTGTAAATCTCAGTAATGACAAAAATTTTGAATACATAGGTGACTAATATTGCCCTGGGAAAATGTTGCACTTCAGCAGTTTCTTTTCTGTTTATTTTTATTGGAAGCTCTACCAATGTATTTGGAGAAGGCAGAGGCACCCCACTCCAGTACTCTTGCCTGGAAAGTCCCATGGACAGAGGAACCTGGTAGGCTGCAGTCCATGTGGTTGTGAAGAGTCGGACACGACTGAGCGATTTCACTTTCACTTTTCACTTTCATGCATTGGAGAAGAAAATGGCAACCCCCTCCAGTGTTCTTGCCTGGAGAATCCCAGGGACAGGGGATCCTGGTGGGCTGCCATCTATGGGGTTACACAGAGTTGGATACGACTGAAGTGACTTATTAACAGCAGCAGCTACCAATGTGTTTACAGAGAAAAACAGCCACATAAACTTATTTGCTTTGGTTATTGCATGACAGAGCCTGACATATAGGCAGTGACTCAAAGGAGCCTACTCAGAAAGTAAAGCAAATGACGGCTGGAATGTAATCAAGCAGTTAGTCTTGACTTTTTTTTTTTGCTAGCATGGATTGTTTCAAGGTAAAATCTTCTAAGAGAAGACTGTATATTTGATAGTTAGCCATAATGACCAGAGAAAACCCTAATGACACATGGACTTCTAAATTATTGTGCTGATTTTAAAATAGACACACAGTGTATACTTATTAAATGTTCGGAAAGTTATATTTATTAAATTTATAGAAAAAATCATTTTGTAAATTCTATAAGATAAAGATAGGCAAATTAAGTCATTACCAAGATCAGCCTTTCTTACATATCCTCCACTTTGGAAATTAAGAGACACTCTGATGATTATTTTTGTGACCTGTTTCATTTCATTGTTCTCATTCACTGGTTTTAGAAGCTACCAGCAAAGTCACAGAATGCTAAAATCTTAGCTTCATGAAGAAAGACTGAGTGAGAGGGAAGAGTAACATCAGTAACTGACGTGTGCCTCTCATCTCTTCCTTTGCTGTGTGGGATAATTTGCTTTGGTTATCCTGTCCCTCTTGCCTTACTGTAAGCTCTGTGTGTGTGTGTGTGTGTGTGTGTGCGCGCGCGCGCGCACAAAGGATGGTGGTGGTACAGATAACTTGACTCTTTAGTTCATAGGTATCCATATCCAAGGAGTTATATATAGACCAGGTGCAGAAACTATCAAAAGATATCGTGGACTTTGGGTCTGAAGCCACAACTAAATAGGTCTTTGGAAGATACTTTTCATTGGGGTGTGAAATGTACTTTTGCATGTAGAGGGAGGAAGATCATAGAAGTTATAAAATTTGTTCATAGTATTTTCTCTCTTCCCTTTGGTCCATTCTTTCAGAACTCTTTGTGTTCCTCCATCCTACCTACATCAGGATCAGACACATGATTTGCAATGGCTAATGGATTATGTGTAGAAGTGCTGTGGGCTACTACCTAGCAGAAACTATGAGAGTGCAGAGAAGGTCTGTACTTTCTCCCTATTTAAGAACTATGTAGTTGTTTAACTAGTGAGAATAAATGAAATAAAGCCTGACTGCTTGGGCTGGAGAAGGCAATGGCAACCCAATCCAGTACTCTTGCCTGGAAAATCCCATGGGCAGAGGAGCCTGACGGACTGCAGTCCATGGGGTCACTGAGAGTTGGACATGACTGAGCGACTTCACTTTCACTTTTCACTTTCAGGCATTGGAGAAGGAAACGGCAACCCACTTCAGTGTTCTTGCCTGGAGAATCCCAGGGATGGGGGAGCCTATTGGGCTGCCGTCTATGGGGTCGCACAGAGTTGGACACAACTGAAGTGACTTAGCAGCATCAGCAGCTTGGGTTACCCAGATTACATCCTCTGGCTGAATAACATGGTGGATGGGAGAGAGGAAGAAAATGGCATGTCCCCATTAGCAGTCTGGAACCTAGAATGAAGAAGACACATGGAGCAAAGCCATAGCCAGTCCATAGCCAAAATGGACCACGAGTGATAAATAAAACTTTACTGTCGCAAGCCACAAGATTTAGGGATAGTTGGCTACCACAACATAATCTAATGAAAGCTGGCAGATGAAGAAGATAAGATATACATGTGACAATTTTAACTGCCAAGAGCAATGCAAGAAAGCAGTGCTCTAACTGTACTCTTTCCAACTTTGGTATCATTCCATTTGTTTCTTTTTTACTATATTTTTAATTGAAGGATAATTTTACAACATTTTGTTGATTTCTGCCATGCATCAACATGAATCAACCATAGGTATATATATATATCCCCTTCTTCTTGAACCTCCATCCCACCTCTCTAGGTCATCACAGAGCACAGGGTTTGAGCTCCCTACATCATACAGCAAATTCACACTAGATATCTGTTTTACATATGGTAATGCATATGTTTCAGTGTTAGTCTTTCAATTAGTCCCTCAGTCTCCTTCCCCAGATAACCATGATGATGTGATTACTCATCTAGAGCTAGCTATCCTCGCATGTGAAGTCAAGTGTGCCTTAGGAAGCATCAGTCAGTATGAACAGAGCTAGTGGAAGTGATAGAATTCCAGTTGATCTATTTCAAATCCTAAAAGATGATGCTGTGAAAGTGCTGTACTTAATATGTCAGCAAATTTGGAAAACTCAGCAGTGGCCACGGAACTGGAAAAGGTCAGTTTGCATTCGAATTCCAAAGAAAGACAGTGCCAAAGAATGTTCAAACTACCGCACAATTGCACTCATTTCCCATGCTAGCAAAGTAATGCTCAAAATTCTCCAAGCTAGGTTTCACCAATACAAGTACCAAGAACTTCCAGATGTTCAAACTGGATTTAAAAAGGCAGAGGAACCAGAGATCAAATTGCCAGCATCCACTGGATCATAGAGGAAGCAAGAGAATTCCAGAAAAGCATCTACTTTGGCTTCATTGACTACACTAAAACCTTTGACTGTGTGGATCACAACAAACTGAAATCTTTAAAGTGATGGGAATACCAGACCACCTGATCTGCCTCCTGAGAAATCGTATACAATTCAAGAAGCAACAGTTAGAACTGGACATGGAACAACAGACTGGTTCCAAATCAAGAAAGGAGTATGTCAAGGCTGCATATTGTCACCCTGCTTATTTAACATATATGCAGAGTATATTATGCGAAATGCCAGGCTGGATGAAGCACAAGCTGGAATCAAGATTGCTGGAAGAAATATCAATAACCTCAGATATGCAGATGACACCACCCTTATGGGAGAAAGCAAAGAGTAGGTAAAGAGCCTCTTGATGAAAGCAAAAGAGGACAGTGAAAAAGCTGGCTTAATATTCAACATTCAAAAAGCTAAGATCATAGTATCCACTCCCATCACTTCATGGCAAATAGATGGGGAAACAATTAAAATAGTGACAGACTTTATTTACTTGAGCTCCAAAATTACTGAGATGGTAATTGCAGCCATGAAGTTAAAAGATGTTCGCTCCTTGGAAGAAAAGCTATGACCAACCTAGTTTAGTTCAGTTCAGTCGCTCAGTCATGTCCGACTCTTTGTGACCCCATGAACTGCAGCACGCTGGGCCTCCCTCTCCATCACCAATTCCTGGAGTTCACTCAAACTCACATCCATCGAGTAGGTGATGCCATCCAGCCATCTCACCCTCTGTAGTCCCCTTCTCCTCCTGCCCCCAATCCCTCCCAGCATCAGAGTCTTTTCCAAAGAATTAACTCTTCACATGAGGTAGCCAAAATACTGGGGTTTCAGCTTTAGCCATCATTCCTTCCAAAGAATACCCAGAACTGATCTCCTTTAGAATGGACTGGTTGGATCTCCTTGCAGTCCAAGGGACTCTCAAGAGTCTTCTCCAACACCACAGTTCAAAAGCATCAATTCTTTGGCGCTCAGCCTTCTTCACAGTCCAACTCTCACATCCATACATGACCACTGGAAAAACCATAGTCTTGACTAGATGGACCTTTGTTGGCAAAGTAATGTCTCTGCTTTTGAATATGCTATCTAGGTTGGTCGTAGCTTTCCTTCCAAGGAGTAAGTGTCTTTTAATTTCATGACTGCAATCACCATCTGCAATGATTTTGGAGCCCCCCAAAACAAAGTCTGACACTGTTCCCACTGTTTCCCCGTCTATTTGCCATGAAGTGATGGGACCAGATGCCATGATCTTAGTTCTCTGAATGTTGAGCTTTAAGCCAACTTTTTCACTCTCCACTTTCACTTTCATCAAGAGGCTTTTTAGTTCCTCTTCACTTTCTGCCATAAGGGTGGTGTCATCTGCATGTCTGAGGTTATTG
>SJYV01047685.1:1892697-1970859 GCA_006410875.1 Neotragus pygmaeus | reverse complement strand
TCTTTGGAAGGAATGATGCTAAAGCTGAAACTCCAGTACTCTGGCCACCTTATGGGAAGAGTTGACTCATTGGAAAAGACCCTGATGCTGGGAGGGGTTGGGGGCAGGAGGAGAAGGGGACGACAGAGGATGAGATGGCTGGATGGCATCACCGACTCGATGGATGTAAGTTTGAGTGAACTCTGGGAGTTGGTGATGGACAGGGAGGCCTGGCGTGATGCAATTCATAGGGTCGCAAAGAGTCTGACACAACTGAGCGACTGAGCTGAACTGAACTGAACTGTGACAACAAACAAGTTATTTTCTGATGCTCAGGTTATAGAAGACCTAGAAAACAACCAGAATTATATTCTCCACGTTTAGTACAAATCTTAAGAGCATTCTTAAAATATTGACCAAGAGTGGGATGTCTTATATTTTAACAAATTTTATTTTATTTCAAATTAAATATTGCCTAATGAAAGCCAGTTTTTAAGGCACATAGAAGCACCCAGTTAGAAAATTTTCAGTTATCCTGAAATAATTTTTTGTCATCTAGATAAATTCTAAAGGGAAAAAATTTGCCCAGATATTTTATTCACTAGTCCCAAAGTCATCAAAAAGGGACATGATCTCTGTAATATATCTGTTCACCAAGTAAGGGAATTATATGTTAATTATAACAAATATTATAGATGCATAGTAAAAAAAGGATTGACTTTGAATCAGACAGAGCTGAGTTTGATTTGATCTGCCACCTCAACTTATTAGAAGATTAGCTTTTGAGTAGTTAACTTCCATGTAACTCACTTTCATAATTTGCAAAATGAGACAAAACCACTTCTACATAGTTATTGTTATAATTATTGTTAAAATACAAAATGAACCATACAAAACAGACACTATAGGAAAGGGTCATTGTGTAGATAAGATTAACATTCACAATATAAGGCTCACAATATCTAGTATTTTACCTGGCCCCTAATAAGCCCTTGATAAATATTTGTTGAAGAAGGCAAACTGGTTGTCTGCTGCTGCTAAGTCACTTCAGTCGTGTCCGACTCTGTGCGACCCCATAGACGGCAGCCCACCAGNTGTTTGAGCACTCTCTGGCATTGCCTTTCTTTGGAATTGGAATGAAAACTGACCTTTTCCAGTCCTGTGGCCCCTGCTGAGTTTTCCAGATTTGCTGGTATATGGAGTGCAGCACTTTCACAGCATCATCTTTTAGGATTTGAAATAGCTCAACTGGAATTCCATCACCTCCACTAGCTTTGTTCATAGTGATGCTTTCTAAGGCCCCCTTGACTTCACATTCCAGGATGTCTGGCTGTAGATGAGTGATCACACCACTGTGATTATCTGGGTCATGAAGATCTTTTTTGTACAGTTCTTCTGTGTATTCTTGCCATCTCTTCTTAATATCTTCTACTTCTGTGAGGTCCATACCATTTCTGTCCTTTATCGAGCCCATCTTTGTATGAAATATTCCTTCGTATCTCTAATTTCCCAGAGAGCATATTAAAAAGCAGAGACATTACTTTGCCAATGGAGTTCTGTCTAGTCAAAACTATGGCTTTTCCAGGAGTCATGTATAGATGTGAGAGTTGGACTATAAATAAAGCTGAGCTCTGAAGAATTGATGCTTTTGAACTGTGGTGCTGGAGAACACTCTTGAGAGTTCTTTGGACTACAAGGAGATCAAACCAGTCAATCCTAAAGGAAATCAATCTTGAATATATATTGGAGAGACATGTTGAAGCTTAAGCTCCAATATTTTGGCCACCTAATGCGAAGAGCTGACTCATTAGAAAAGACCCTGATGATGGGAAAGATTGAACACAGGAGGCAAAGGGGATGACAGAGGACAAGATGGTTGTATGGTATCACTGACTCAATGGACATGAGTTTGAGCAAGCTTCGGGAGATGGTGAAGGACAGAGAAGCCTGGCATGCTGCAGTCCAGGGGTTGCAAAGAGTTGGACACGACAGAGTGACTGAACAACAACTCCTTCCCCCACTGTGTCTACAAGTCTGTTCTCTATGTCTTCATCTCCACTGCCGTCCTGCCAATAGGTTCATAATGACCATCTTTCTATCGTCCATATAATATGTTAATATGTGATACTTGTTTTTCTCTTTCTGACTTACTTCACCCTTATAATAGGCTTTAGGTTCAGTTACCTCATTAGAACTGACTCAAACATGTTCCTTTTTATGGTTGAATAATATTCAACTGTATATATGCACCACAACTTCCCATACATTCATCTATTGATGGACATCTAGGTTGTCTCCATTTCCTAACCACTGAGAATAGTGTGACGGTGAACACTGGGATCTGTTTCTATATTTAACATCTTGATAGACACACACAGTAGTTTATCCAAATATTCTTCATTTATTTTGCTATTAAAAAAGTCAAATAGCTTTTCACATATTTGCATTTTAATTTGGGCAAATTTCTTTTGTGGATTATGTCAGCTTCCTATTTTCTATTTCATTACTTGCTTTTACTTAGTGAATTGTAAGAATTTTTTTTTAACTTATTTAGAACACCTTTTCTTTACCATAGACATTGAAAAGATTTTTTCCAAAAGTACTTTTTCCTAGTTTGTTTTTAAATATTGTGTGTGATGACTTTTGATATATAGAACTTTAACTATTTCACATAGCCAAAATGCATGTGCCTGGTAGCCCCCATAAATACTTGTTTAATAAATCAAAGAATTGTTTTCCTTTGCTTTTACATATTTAATATGCTCTCATACTGAACTGGGAAAACATTCCTCTATGTTTCTCCTTCATTTGTTTCATATGTTTCATTTCAACCTCTAGGTAAAGAGTTCCAACTCCTCTTGTACACTGGGTAGTAGTTTAGTTGCTAAGTCGCGTCTGACTTTTGCAACCCCAGGGACATAGTCCGCCAGGCTCTTCTGTCCTTGGGATTTCCCAGGCAAGATACTGGAGTGCATTGCCATTTCCTTCTCCATGGGATCTTCCCAACCCAGGGATCAAACCTGCATCTCCTGCGTTGCAGGTGAATTCTTTATCCCCAGCCACCAGAGAAGTCCAGTCTTGTACATTAGTAAATACTATTTTGGGAGACTTTAAAAAGCTCAGGTTTTCATACTCTGAGGGTATGACTTGAGAGTTGTTTTTTTTTTTTTAATAGCATCCCTTTCCTTTTCCCTAAGGTATTCTGATGTAGTTAGTCTGGAGTTTGGAGATCACTATCAAACATATTTTATCTGACATGCTCAGAGGTTAAAGCGTCTGCCTGCAATGTGGGAGACCCGGGTTTGATCCCTGAGNAAGGACACCAGCGTTTTAAAGAGATCCCCCAAATCTTGTGGTATTGATGTTGGTTTTCCTCTTTGTTTTTGTTGACTTTGAGCCCCATATTTGAGCAGAGTTCTTGATGCTTTTTCTGGGGGGCCAGCCGAGAACAGTGTACACCATCTAGTGGTTGAGTTCAGAACTGCAACGGTGCAAGAAGGGTCTGAGCAGAGGCCGGCGGTGGGCTTTCGCCGCCATGGCAGTCCACTTGGCACATGTCTTCAGATGCCTGACGAATGCTAAAGCGATTGCCATGAATTCCAGAGGGAAACCCTCACAGCACATAAAAAGATTCGATCGAGGAAGTTAATTTAAACAGCTCTCAGTTAAAATCCTACTTTATTCTGACTACACAGGTATAATTACTTTGCTTTAATGACAACTCTTTTTACCTGCCTGCTTAGTACCAGAATTAATATTCCTACTGTAACAGTTTGTTAAGTCAAGAAGTGAGCAACTTGGATGGGAAAGGAAATAGGTTCCATTTATGATCATATGCTAAGAGAATTGCTTCTCTAAATCACTAACCAAAGCTGGGTTTGCCAGTCTATGAACTCCTAGGGAGCCACGGAGCTACCACAAGGACCTTGAATCCACAGCCACAAGGCACATTTTCTAGAAGTCAAATATATAACGTCTTCTCCATGCACTGGATTCACAACTGCAATTCAAATGTAGTCAGTGAAAGAACATTATTAAATCATCCATAGTATGTTGGGTAGTTTTCATCACTATATCTTAGTACATCATGCTCATCTAGAAATCCAGAATTTTTATTTATTTATTTTTATACAGTTATATATAAATTACAAAAATATAAACTTTTAAGAAATAGAATGGTCCTGACTTCTGCAATGCTACTTTCTAAGATTTGTTCTGAGGAAATAATCATTCACATATCACATTCAAAGATATTCACATCACTGTTGTTTATAAGAGCAATAAATAAGAACCAAACTCAGGTGTTTGACAATTAGGGGATGTTGAGTGAGTTTTGGCCCCCCACTCCAGTACTCTTGCCTGGAAAATCCCATGGACGGAGGAGTCTGGTAGGCTACAGTCCATGGGGNGCAACCCACTCCAGTACTCTTGCCTGGAGAATCCCATGGAGGGAGGAGCCTGGTGGGCTACAGTCCATGGCATCGCAAAGAGCTGGACAAGACTGAGCGACTTCACTCACACTCAATCAAACATTTTATCTGACATGCTAGTGAAATAACACTCAAAATTCTCTAAGCCAGGATTCAACAGTATGTGAACTGTGAACTTCCAGATGTTCAAGCTGAATTTAGAAAGGACAGAGGAACCAGAGATCAAATTGCCAACATTTGCTGGATCATTGAAAAAGTGAGATAGTTCCAGAAAAACATCTACTTCGGCTTTATTGACTATGCCAATGCCTTTGACCGTGTGCATCATAACAAACTGTGGAAAATTCTTCAAGACATGGGAATACCAGATCACCTGACCTGCCTCCTGAGAAATCTGTATGCAGGTCAAGAAGCAAGAGTTAGAACTGGAATGGAATAACAGACTGGTTCCAAATCGGGAAAAGAGTACGTCAAGGCTGTATACTGTCACCCTGCTTATTTAACTTATATTCAGAGTACATCATGAAATGCTGGGCTGGATGAAGCACAAGCTGGAATCAAGATTGCTGGGAGAAATATCAATAACCTCAGATATGCAGATGACACCTCCCTTATGGCAGAAAGCTAAAAAGAACTTCTTGATGAAAGTGGAAGAGGAGAGTGAAAAAGTTGGCTTAAACTTAACATTCAGAAAACTAAGATTATAGCCTCTGGTCCCATCACTTCATGGGAAGTAGATGGGGAAACAGTGGAAACAGTGTCAGACTTTATGTTTTTAGGCTCCAAAATCACTGCAGATGATGATTGCAGCCATGAAATTAAAAGATGCTTACTCCTTGGAAGGAAAGTTATGACCAACCTAGATAGCATATTCAAAAGCAGAGACATTACTTGGCCAACAAAGATCTGTCTAGTCAAAGCTATGGTTTTTCCAGTATTCATGTATGGATATGAGAGTTGGATTATAAAGCAAGCTGAGCACAGAAGAATTGATGATTTTGAACTGTGGTGTTGAAGAAGACTCTTGAGGAGTCCCTTGGGCAACAAGGAGATTCAACCAGTCCTGCTGCTGCTGCTGCTAAGTTGCTTCAGTCATGCCCAACTCTGTGTGACCCCATAGACGGCAGCCCACTAGGCTCCCCCATCCCTGGGATTCTGCAGACAAGAACACTGGAGTGGGTTGCCATTTCCTTCTCCAATGTGTGAAAGTGGAAAGTGAAAAGTGAAAACAAAGTCACTTAGTCATGTCAGACTCTTCATGACCTCATGGACCACAGCCTACCAGGCTCCTCTGTCCATGGTATTCTCGAGGCAAGAGTACTGGAGTGGGTTGCCATTGCCTTCTCCTCCAACCAGTCCATCCTAAAGGAAATCAGTCCTGAATGTTTACTGGAAGGACTTTTGCTGAAACTGAAACTCCAATACTTTGGCCACCTGATGTGAAGAGATGACTCATTTGAAAAGACCCTGATGCTGGGAAAGATTGAAGGTGGGAGGAGAAGGGGACAACAGAGCATGAGATGATTGGATGGCATCACCGACTCAATGGACATGAGTTTGAGTCAGCTCTGGGAGTTGGTGATGGACAGGGAAGCCTGGCGTGCTGCACTCCATGGGGTCACTGAGCGTTGGATAAGACTGAGTGACTGAACTGAACTTTAATGTAGTTCAATTTACTTTTTTTTGTTTTTGTTTTTGTGACTTGGGCCTTCCATGTAGAAGAGATCTTTGCCTAAACCAAGATTATAAAGATTTTATTTTTCTTCTAAGAGTCTTCACAGACTTAGCTTTTGCATCTAGGTCTTGTTCCCTTCTGATTAGCTGGTGTGAGTTAGGAGTCCGACTTCAGTCTTCTGCGTGTGGGTATTCAATTATCCCAGCATCAGTTTTCAGAAAAAGACCATTCTTTCCCCATTGCATTGTCTTGGCACCTTTGTCAAAAATCAATTACCTATAAACGTTAGAATTTATTTCTAGGCTCTCAGTTGTATCCCACTGATCTATTTGTTTATCCTTATGCCAGCATCATGCACTTTGCACTGTTTTGAAAATGGGAAGTATTAATCTTCCAATTTTGTTCTTTTTCAAGATAATTTTGGCTCTTCTGTGTCCTCAAGAATTTTCGCATTAATTTTAGAATCAGTTTCTCTATTTATGCAGGAACCACCTCTTGACATCTTCTCCTTGATCACAGTACTTTACATCCCTCCTGGCCACAGGCACCCACCTGACATGTTTTTACTAATATGAATTGTTTATAAAGTAGATGGTGAATTTTTCATTGTAGTTAAAGTATATTTCAATTCAATAGTGACATGGAAAACCTAGGGGATTAATCTCTTGGGACTTATTTCCCCTTCAATGAACAAAGGGGTGGGAACAACATGTGGATTGACCAATCAGAGTTTGAACACCCACTCCCTTCAACAGTGATTACTGGCTGTACTCTCCTTGCATCCCTTATTTTCCTTAGCCTTTTTCTCCTTGCACTTATGCTGTCACCTGGACTAGATCTTTTCTCAGGTTCCATAGGGTTTTTGAAGACTATGATTTGATGAAAATTTAGCATTCTCAGCAAATCTCCTTTTCCGAGTTCTGAAAGTCATTTCCAGCTACTAAGTCTGTTCAGTTTGTCCTGGTGTTGTATCACTTGCAGGCCTGATATGTTTGTTTCTATGAAAATGTCCGGTAACTAAGACTGTGTCTGTGCCTCCTGGACTTTCGTCACCTCATCCATCATAAGAGTAGAGCAAGTGTCAAGGCATGGTAGATGTTTTATTTTCCCACCACCACATGCCAGTTTGCACTATAAATTCTAGATCGTCTCTGAATCACTGTAAAAGAGTTAACTGTAAATGGGAGTTTCCAATTCTGACAAGAAAAGGGAAACCTGACTCAGGATATGTTCAAAGTCCCTTTAACTGGGCTCTAAGCACACCTTTCTTTCTAGTCTCTGGATGGGTGAAAGGGCTATAGACTATAGAATCTGGTTTCTAATGACCCTGAATCAGAAAACGAAGATCATGGCATCTGGTCCCATCACTTCATGGCAAATAGATGGGGAAACAGTGGAAACAGTGTCAGACTTTATTTTTATTTTTTGGCTCCAAAATCACTGCAGATGGTGACTGCAGCTGTGAAATTAGAAGACGCTTACTCCTTGGAAGGAAAGCTATGACCAACCTAGATAGCATATTTAAAAGCAGAGACATTACTTTGCCGACTAAGGTCTGTCTAGTCAAGGCTATGGTTTTTCCTGTGGTCATGTATGGATATGAGAGTTGGACTGTGAAGAAGGCTGAGCACCGAAGAATTGATGCTTTTGAACTGTGGTGTTGGAGAAGACTCTTGAGAATCCCTTGGACTGCAAGGAGATCCAACCAGTCCATTCTGAAGGAGATCAACCCTGAGATTTCTTTGGAAGGAATAATGCTAAAGCTGAAACTCCAGTACTTTGGCCACCTCATGAGAAGAGTTGACTCATTGGAAAAGACTCTGATGCTGGGAGGGATTGGGGGCAGGAGGAGAAGGGGACGACTGAGGATAAGATGGCTGGATGGCATCACCGACTCGATGGATGTGAGTCTGAGTGAACTCTGGGAGATGGTGAATGACAGGGAGGCCTGGCGTGCTGCGATTCATGGGATTGCAAAGAGTCGGACACGACTGAGCGACTGAACTGAACTGAACTGAACGACCCTGAAAAATTCCTCTAGGTACTCCTCTTGTCTGTCACTTCTAACACCTTTGAGAGCAAAGGTAGGATTTGTGCCTGGTACCTAATAAGAGCTTAATTATTTATTGGATAAATGAATGGATGCTTAATTCTGCTGTTGAGGCTTACAGTATTCTAAGTACTACACCACGTGGATTTCAGTTAATTTTTCTTATAACCTCACATGTTTTTAATTCATTGACTGATATTAATATCTGTTGAATGGATAATACTGCCACATTTCATATTATTGGAATCTCCTAATATCCTGTGATAGACACCATTGGTTTTACCCCCATTTTACAGTTCACTGGCATGCTGCAGTCCATGGGGTTACAGAGTCAGCCATAACTGAGTGACTGAACTCAACTGATATTGCCACCCAGATGTTTAATGCTTTAATTCAGTGTTCTTCCAATTTTAACACAGCAAGAATGTCATGAGGTTCTCAGATTCTGATTTAGCAGGTCTGGGTGGGCCTGGAAGTAGTGAGTTTAGCAAGCTCCCGGGTGACACTGATGATCCTATTCTACAAATTATATACTTTGAGTAGTAAGGCTTTATATAGAACATTTTCTTTGTCTTTGTGAAGGTGAGGGGTTAAAAAATAATATATGGGACAAATAAACATTCTCTCCTTCCAGCAAAAAAAAAGAGCTAGAGACTAAGCAGCCCCAAAAGAAAATATCTTCTCAGATACCATTAACTGAAATCATGGTGATGACATTTGATAAATTAGCCATTCTTTAAGTCTACAAGGCATACAGCATACAATATACTGTAGATGAATAAAGTTGGAGGAGCCACCTTCCAATTTCACAACCTGATGCAAAGTTAGTTTTAAAATCTAAAACTAAAGAAGCAAATAGAAAAAATGAGAAGAACTTTGTGACTGTTTTGAAAAAAAAAAAAGAAAGAAAAAAGGTTATTTTTGACCAAGGTAATGAAGATTAATGTCCATAAAGTGCCTTGATAAGAGGCTTGAAAGGTGTAGGTAAGAGTAAAGGTTGTATAGAACAACTAATGAGAACATGCTATAGAGCTCAGGGAACTCTGCGTAATGCACTGTGGTGACCTGCCTGGGAAGAAAGTCCGAAAAGGAGGGGATCGATGTACATGTATGGTTGATTCATTTTGCTGTGCAATAGAAACTCACACAACATTGTAAAGCAACTATACTGTGATAAAAATTAATTTTTAAAAAAGTTAAAAATTGTTTGCATATTATACATAGAAATGGAAAACTAACATCACTCTTGGGAAATCTCGATCATCTTCATAGTCTGCCTAAGAAAGCAAAATTGTCCTAAAGCATGTAGATAAAAGCTTGCTATTTATGACTGTGCCCTTGATCAGTTACTGGAACTTTCTATTATGGGACTCAGCAGACATTCATCACTGCTGCTACCTCTCACAATCAGAATTTCTCATCTGCCCAGAGAAGATAATTCCATATCTCTTCATGTACTAAAGAGCTCACCATTTTACCTAGACATTGTTTCCTGAAACATGCAGATGCTTTTTGTTTTCTTCTTTTCTTTTTTTTTTTTTTTAAATTTATTTATTTTCATTGGAGGCTACTTACTTTACAATATTGTAGTGCTTTTTGTTATACATTGACATGAATCAGCCATGGGTGTACATGTGTTCCCCATCCTGAACCTCCCGCCCACCTCCCTTCCCATCCCATCCCTCAGAGTCATCCCAGTGCACCAGCCCTGAGCACCCTGTCTCATGCATTGAACCCGGGCTGGCGCTCTATTCCACATATGGTAATATACGTGTTTCAATGCCATTCTTCCAAATCATCCCACCCTCGCCCTCTCCCACAGAGTCCAAAAGACTGTTCTACACATCTGTGTCTCTCTTGCATATAGGGTCACCGTTAGCATTTTTCTAAATTCCATATATATGCATTAGTATACTGTATTGGTGTTTTTCTTTCTGACTTACTTCACTCTGTATAATAGGCTCCAGTTTCATCCACCTCAGTAGAACTGATTCAAATGTATTCTTTTTAATGGCTGAGTAATATTGGAAAGTTAAGAGCAGAAGGCAGTGAGGAGCTGCAGGCAGATGATATCCCAGTTGTAGGCTGGTGGAACTGTAGCAGAAGGCAAAACGCTAAGGGACAGCTATTGGACTATTAGGCTTTATCTATTATGCAAATATTTTTAATACAGAAGTTCATTTCTGTCCTTTATCATAACAATTGCTAGAAAATCTTTGCAGCTAGTGTTTTCCCAAGTACCAAGTTAAGTAAAATGGGGGAACCCCTTAAAGGTAACTGGGATTGAAAAATTTGGAAGGATTATAGGCTCAGAGAAATTAGAGTGAGGATAATCTTTAGAAGTCAAATTTGAATTTCCAGTTTAAGATGGCTATGAAACCTTTGAGTGAACTCTCCCTGAATCCTGAATTCCACTGGATGATTAACAGCATACAGGAAACCATCAAACCATGCTGCCCATCTTCCAGAAATTTTTGCATGGTAAAGTGCTGCCAAGACCACATTGAGTAGAGTCTGACTAATTTATGAGCTGTTACATCAAAAATAAAATTGGCATGAGAATTAATGGATAGGACTTCTATTAGAAGCTCTCTAATATTAGAGAAAGACCAGAGCTAAGGGGCCAGGGATAAGTGCAGCATGTGGTGTGCTTGGAGGCAATCTGCAGTTCCACATGCACATCTTAAGGCAAACTTGCATTGGTGGAGATAAAGGAGATGGCTAGATGGGGGGCTCACTCTCCGTGAGCTCAGCTGAGGTTCTCTGTGAATTGCAGGCCACAGGAATGACTAAATGTTCTGGGGAGCATTGCCTAAGTTGGAGAAGGACTGTATCAATTTTTAGATTGCAATGATAAACAAGGAGAAGTAACCCTTCTGTATGAAGGTGAAGCAAAATATTAGCCCATTAGCTGCCTCTTTTGGAGGTAGCTCCCTTCTCCCCACAGAAAATGAATCTTTTGACCTGAAAAAATAAAACTACATCATTTTAGTATCCAAGTGGAGCTGTCAGAGGAGAGTTGATTACATGAATCTAGACCTTAGAGAAATCTGGGTGGAGTCAGCAGCACATGGACGGTAAGTAAAACTCTACTTATGGAGGAAGTTGCCTGGGGAAAGAGTAGACTCTGTAAAGAGAGGACTCAGAGCTGAGGCCAGGAGAATCCTGGCATTGGGGAGGAGTGTTCTGAGGAGGAAAGAACCGCAAAGCACTGAGTGAAGAGATTCCAGAAAAGGAGAGGGGAAGGCAGGGTTCTGGAGTATTTTGGATGTCCAGACACAAGTGTTTCAAGAAAGAAGCGTTGTGTTAAATGCTAATGGGAAGTCAAGTAGGAAGAAACTGAAAAATATCCTTTAAATTTCATAGCATTTATGTCTATGTGAAATAAAGGATCAGGTCCACTGATGAGAGACTGTGTGTGTGAAAGCTGGTAGCAGGGAGTGGGGAGGATGCGTGTAGTTATCAGGGTTCTCCAGAGAAATAGAACCAAAAATATATATGTTATTACCAAAGAGAGAGAGAGGCAGAGAGAAGTATAAAATCTGGAGGGTAAGCTGGTAGTAGAGAGACCTAGAGAAGAATTGATGTGGCTCAAGTCTGAAGGCAATCAATTGGCAGAATTTCTTGTTCCTTTGGGGACCTCGGCCTTCTCCCTTTAAGGCCTTCAGCTGATTGGATGAGACCCATTCACAATATGGAGGA
The DNA here is from genome assembly GCA_006410875.1 of Neotragus pygmaeus. NCBI lineage: Eukaryota > Metazoa > Chordata > Mammalia > Artiodactyla > Bovidae > Neotragus > Neotragus pygmaeus. The sequence goes on along the minus strand of SJYV01047685.1, from coordinate 1,959,023 downwards.
TAATCTGCTTTACCCAAAGTCTGTTAATTTAATTGTTGTGTTGCATGTTGAGTCGCTCAGTCACGTCTGATAAATGTCATAAAATTGTGCATGTCTGTATGTTCATATAGGTAGGAAAATGAGGGAAAACTCATCACTCACAAATCCAAAGATTGACTCAGCAATTCTTATCAAGTTTCTTTAGCCCCTCAGAGTATTTTCAGATGAATTTTTGTGCATAGTTATATGAGTGAATGGGGCTACCCTGGTGGGTCGACGATAAAAAATCCACCTGCTAACGCAGGAGATGTGGGTTCAAACCCTTGGTCAGGAAGATCCCCCAAAGTAGAAAATGGCAACCCAGTCCAGTAATCTTGCCTGGGAAACTCCATGGACAGAGGAGGCTAGTGGGCTACAGTCCATGGAGGTACAGAGTTGGACACAACTTAGTGACCCAGCAACAACAGCAACAATATGAGTGAACACACACAGTATATGCATATCAATCTGGCTTTTCCACAACACGTTATATACGTTTTTTAAATGTTGTTAGAAAGTATACATATTTTACATTATAAAATAGTGATTTATGAAGTGGAGGTCATGTAGGTAGCATAGATCATGCAGATATGCTTTGATTATTGTAATCTTTGGATAGTCCCAATTTGAGCTACTATAATTATCTTATACCTTTTAGCTCTTTTTGTGTTTTGAATTATTAAAAGAGTGGGATTATTGGCCTAACTTTAAGACTTAAAAAAAAAAGTGAAATGAATTGTCAAATATCTTTCCAGAAGTTTCAAACAATTTATATTACCTCCAGAAAAAGTAGTAAGTACTGATTTTGCTAATTCTCTGAATGCATTGAACATCTTATTAATCTTTTGCTAATTATCAGGTGAAAATTGTCAATGTTATTTACACTTCTTAATTTCTTATTAAGCTTAACTTTCCTCTATCACATTAGCTTACAGGTTGCATTTTCTTTTGTGTAACTCTCCTGCTGATGGCCATTTATCTTAATGTTTTTGTCATCGATTGGCATACTCTCTCTGTTTAATAAGAGCATTTACCCTTGTCATATTTCCTGCAAACATTTTTTTCAGTCTGCTGTTTGTCTTTATATTTTAGTTGCTTTTCATGTACAGACATTTTCAATTTTTTTGTAGTCAGATCTTCGATATTTCCCTTTGTCCTTTCTTGTGTTACTGCTACATTTAGAAAATAGTCTTTTAAAAATGTATCACTCTGCTGTCTTCTAGTTTTTTTTTCATTGATTTTTTTTCAAGGAGAATAATTTAACTCTTTAATCTATTTGAAGTCTGTCTTGATGAATTAAGATGAGGTAGCAACAAGTCCCTTAAATGAACAAAGGAAAATAAAGACTCAGTTGAGAACATAATGTAAAATGAATGAGTTAAGTGCCTCCCGAGGGCTCCCTTAGAGTGCAACTTTTATTTAACTCTGACACAAGTTCAGAGGACAATGCCTGGGATGACAAAATGATCATGGTCCATATGATGAGAAATGGATTGAAGACCCTAAGACTGAATGAAAGTAAAGTGAAGTCACTCAGTCATGTCTGACTCTTTGTGACCCTATGGACTGTAGCCTACAAGGCTCCTCTGTCCATGGAATTTTCCATGCAAGAGTACTGGGTGGGTTGCCATTTCCTTCTCCAAGATTGAATGAGAGCTGTTTAAAAATGTTTGGATGCTTGTCAACATGTGTAGCAGTTAAGAACTCAAGCTCTGAGGACATAGGGACCTGGATTCATGTTCCATCTTTGCCACTGGCACAAAAGATGTAGATCCATGTTGAGCCTAAGTTTCTTCATCTGTTCAATGGGAATAACAACAGTGCCTATGTCATGGTTACAGCGTTTTGAAGATTAAATGAGAAAATGCATGTGAGGTTTTTAGTGAGTTTGAGTTGCTCAACCCAGAGAAGGCACTTGATAGGTGCTGGCTGTCAGTAGCAATAATTTTGGTCTTTATTCTGTTTTGAAAAGCCCAAAGAAGAGAGTGAGGTTAAAGAATAACAAATTTTTGCCTGTCTGAGGCAGGACTTCCTGAGATTCTGGGTCTTTTCAGGACCATTTTTCAGACAACAGCTGGGATAGGTTGAGGCTTTCTGCAAATGGCTTACCAGTGATTTTCACAAGTCTTCCCAGACATCATTCTGTTTGGAATGAGTCTTTATGTGGCAAGTCTTTATGGGGCCCCGAAGAACAGTGTGTGGAGGTCTTGCTTCTTTCTGCCCCTGCATTCACTTGGCATGTTAGCTCGGGGATATAAATGAAATTGAGACTTAGACCAGCCAGTACAGAGTACTGAATGCTAATTAGTTTGTCAACACTGCGGGTGCTTTTGAAGAGAGGAAGATATGATACAACCTGCACCTTGGGAAGAAGATGCAGAATGAACTGCCTGGGAGACAGTTTTGAGGCAGACAGATGTAAAGGAGGTTATTCCACTGGAACATGTGGAAGCTTTGAAGCCATAGGGGACAGGGCAGAGATGGGGACAGGACAAAATAAAGAGGGGATGTGGTTGGTTTTGTCTACATTTGCCTGGGGGCATTCGTGTGTGTGTTGTCAAAGATAAAGCTGGATATTGGTTAAAGTGGTGAAGGCAGATTTTATTAACTACTGACAGTAGGCAAAAGAGCTGAGTTCCATTCTATTTATAAAGAGGTGTGTGTGTTAGTCACTCAGTCGTTTTCGACTCTTTGCGATCCCATCAATTATAGCCTGCCAGACTCCTCTGTCTATCGGGATTCTCCAGGCAAGAATACTGGAGTGGGTTGCCATTTCCTTCTCGGAGATAGCAACCTAGGGATCAAACCTGGGTCTCCTGCATTGCAGGCAGATTCTTTACCATCTGAGCCATCAGGGAAGCCTGTACAGAGGTGACTGGAGCATTTTAAAATCAGGATGAGGGAATAGGGAGGAGCAGTGAGCAGGGGTCAAGTAGAATCAGGGAGATAAGAAAAAATTACAAAAATCTAGTGAGATAGACAGTGAAGATGTCATCAAGACAGCTGTGGCTACTAGTTGGCAGTTACCTGAATTAGGATTCTACTCACCCATAGAGCCTGGGAGACAGAGGCCCTATCCTTCCTGATGATAGCATTTGAAAGGAATGGCTTTTAAGTCCTTGAGGAAGACACTCCTGGGTTGTAGGGAATACATACGTGTATATTTGAAAGCGACAGAGGGATAACCTGCAATTGTGAGCTTACCCCTTCCTGCCTTTTTAAATTAGAAATGCTTGAAGAAAGGAGTGGAGGTCAGGGCCCTGTGGCCAGGTGTTGGCTAGGACAAATGTTAAATTTTTTTGACAGCCTTGAGCTTTTTAGACAGGAACTCTAAGAGGGGATGTCTTAGTCATCCCAAGGATGTGGCCTTAGGCTAGCGGAAGCCATGCTAGGTTGATCAGCCATTTAATGTTCCAGTGGAATGAGTCTTTATGTGGCAAGAGAGTTTTTGTGGTGCTCATCCTTTGCACGAGGCAGAGGACATCGCAGAGGCTGGAGAGTTGGAATGCTGGGTACCACTCCTAGTTCTATAATTCATGAGTGGGCAAATCATCACTTCCCTCATGTTGTGATGATCAAAAGGGATAATATATGTGAAAGGACTTGGAAAATTGAAATAATTATTTTTACTACTGAAAAATCGTAATTGGAGAGCTCGGATCCCTCTCATGTTGTGAATTGATGTAGCAGCATAAATGGTCAGGTCCTTCAAGGGAGGGACTCTGAAGGCAAGACTCCCAGCCCTTCTTTATAATTCCCTTTGTAAAGTGATTACTTACAACTGACTGCATCATGCTTGTTTCCTTGATTTTTTCCTTTTCTTTTTAAGACTAGCTTTCTTAGCTTAAGGCATTGCAACCTAAAATCCACTGCCAGCAGAGAAGTTGCTTTAAAAAGGATGTGAAGTATGCTCAAAATGTTACCAACATCTTTTAATTTTAAAAGCTTTTTTGTTGTTGTTGTTATTAGTATACTACAAAAGAAAAATAGAGTTGGATATTTCTCATTACTTTTCTACCCTGTGTTCATGAGATAGGTCATTTGGAAACATTTAATCCTCTGACAAAGGCTGTGACTTGATTTCTCACTTTATATGACCAATGGATATAGTAAAAAAAGAAGTACTAGACTATGAACTTCAAAGCTTAATGAATGTAAAATACCTTTTGAATTTGGATGAAAATGTTAGTTGAAGTTTTGTTTTTAATTTGTACTTAATCTGCTATCCCCAGGGAGGCCAGTTGCTGAAAGCTTTTTGAGAGGATGTTAAAGATTAATGCTAAGGATTAATCTCCTTTGTCTTTATAATACCTTCATCTTTTCAAAGTGTTTTTTTGTGATTTCATTTGATCTTTACAACAAACAGAACTTGTTGGAGCAAGGCTGAGTGTGCCAGATGTACAGATGAAGAAACAGAGGCTCAGGGATGCTGCATACCTGTTAACAGGAGTGTCACAACGTACTGCGGCCTCAGTCAAAAGGTGACAGTTCCTGTATAAACCCAGCAGAGATGCAACACTGTAAATGTGGCACAAATTCACAGTTAAACTTTGCAGGCTCACTTGAATACTTGGGGAATTTTTGTTTTAGGTGGAAATGAAATTACTGCTCGATCTGTTTATGTTTCCCATATAGAAAAGAAAAAATAAAATGGAGTAAGGGTTTAGAACCTGGAATGATCTCTTTCAGTGTTGGGCTATATTTCCTATTGGAATAGCTTTTTTTATAAGTGAAGTCTCTCAGTTGTGTTTGACTCTTTGTGACCTCTTGGACTGTAGCCTACCAGGCTCCTCTGTCAATGGGATTCTCCAGGCAAGAATACTGGAGTGGGTTACCATTTCCTTCTCCAGGGGATCTTCCTGACCCAGGGATCGAACCCAGGTCTCCCGCATTGGAGGCAGATGCTTTAACCTCTGAGTCTTGCAATTTTTATACTGTATATATGCAGATTTAAAGCACACAATTCAATAGTTTTTAGTATATTCACAGATGTATGAAACTATCACCATAGATAACTTTAGAGTACTTTCATCATCTCAAAAAGAAACTCTATACCTTTCAGCTATCACTTTNCTTGCAATTTTTATACTGTATATATGCAGATTTAAAGCACACAATTCAATAGTTTTTAGTATATTCACAGATGTATGAAACTATCACCATAGATAACTTTAGAGTACTTTCATCATCTCAAAAAGAAACTCTATACCTTTCAGCTATCACTTTCCTATTGCCTCTTCTATCCTCCAACACAGAACTATAACTAATCTACTTTCTGTCTCAAGATTTCTCTGTACTGGATTTTCAAAGAAATGGAATGATACAGTAAGTGGGCTTTTGTGGATAGTTTCATTTGGCATAAATTTTCAAAATTCATCTAATTTGCTGCATGATTCAGTATTTTATTCCTATTTATGGCTGAATTGTATTCCCTGTATGGCTACATCCTGCTTTGTTGCTCCATTCACCAGTTGGTAGATACTTGGATTGTTTCTGCTTTTGTGGCTATTATGAATAATGCTCCTGTACAATTTTATGCACAAGTTTTTGTGTGTACATATGTTCTCATTTCTATTGGATAAATACCTAGGAGCAAAATTGTTGAGTCATATGAGATCGACTATGCCAAAGCCTTTGACTGTGTGGATGACAATAAACTGTGGAAAATTCTGAAATAGATGGGAATANAATAAAGTCTGATACTGTTTCCACTGTTTCTCCATCTATTTCCCATGGAGTGATGGGACCGGATGCCATGATCTTCGTTTTTTGAATGTTGAGCTTTAAGTCAACTTTTTCACTCTCCTCTTTTACTTTCATCAAGAGGCTTTTTAGTTCCTCTTCACTTTCTGCCATATCGAGATGTATTTTTACATTTCATCTTACATAAGGAACACTTTTTCATGTTGTACAGAGAAGTAAATGTTTTGGTTGAATCCAGTTCAACAGATACTGCCTGGGTACCTACTATGCAAAGGAGGAGAGAAGAAACCAAAACAAGGTCCAGTTTCTGACCTGAGGATGCTGCCGTCTGGCACAGTCCATTCATTCATTCATTCATTCATTGTTCCTGAAACTTAGTGCTATTAATTTATTCGTGAATCCTTGCAGCCTACTTATATTAATTCATTCAGACAAAAATTAAGTGTGCTTTAAAAACCAAGTATGGCAACAGCAGAAAAGAAAATAGACATCGTTCTTACCCTCACAGAACTTGCATTAGTGTAACTGAGGGAGAGACAGTAAACAAGCAAGGGAATAAATGAACAACCGAACTTCCCTCAGTTGTTCAAATGACTTTCCTTATCCTGGGAAGAGAGAAAGATCTATTTAAAGGGGTGATATTTGCACTGAGACTCGTATGCCAAGAAGGACCAAATCATTCAGATAGAACAGCAAATGCAAAGACATGAACCAGACGGAAGTCTGGCCAACTCCAGGACTGGAGAGAAAACTAAAGGAGAGTGGACGGTATGGAGTCAGGGTGGGGATAATAAGGAGGAGGTCAGAGACGGCGGAAGGTTAGAGTCCGTCAGGTCCTATAGACCATGACAGTAAATTTAGGTTTTTTTCAAGCGCAGCAAGTGAAATGGGAAAGCACTGAAAGATTCGGAAGCAGAGAAGTAAGAAGATCTGATCTATGTTTTTAAAGAAAATCTAACTTCTGGGTTTTTAAAAAAAGTATTATGAAGCTGAATGAATAGCCACAGAAAGTCCAGTTGGGAGCCCAAAGCCCAAACCCAGATAAGAAATAAAGGTAGCTGGCATGGTTTGACAGCACTAGATGGAGAGCAATGGGCAGATTTAGGATATATTTTAGAGCTAGAGTGACTTGACTGGCTAAGGGATCACAGTTTATAACTATTGGCAAGATTTGGTTTTTTCAGCGGAGCTTCCTTTAAAACTCACTATGTAATTTTAAAACCCAAGTGATCAAGAAACATCTTACTTGCATTCCTTAATACTAGACAGACCAAACAAATAAAAAAATCAATGCCCAAATAATTCCCATTGTGTGAACAGGCAAATTATTGCACTACTCTGACATGTTTCTAGTAACCTGAACATTCTCCTGTCTTTTCTATCATTTCACCTTAAGATCCGAGCACTGTTTGTTAATAAAGCACGGGGAGCACACAGTTTAATGCAAAGACCCCTGTAGTCCAAGCAGTTGTTTGACAATCAAAATGTTAATTCTCAATACATTAGAGAACATCAACAGGATGGTACAACGCAGTGCACCATCTACCCACTGAGCATGTTCTCGCATTTCCTCTATTTTTATGTCTGGAACACCTAGTTCACAGGAGCAAAGAGACGAAGTCATTGTTTGGGAACCTTTCCCCTTGCTGCTTAGCTGCTAGTGAATTCTGCAAACTCTCTAAGACTGGAGGAGGCTGGCTTTTCTTTTCTGTTCTTCATTACCTCATTCCCCAAGTTGATTCTTCCTCCCCCTACTCCTCCCCACCCCCCACAGAAGTGCAAGCATCATCACAAATGGCTAGAAATGGAATCACACAGTCTACAGAAGGTCTTTCCTGGTGCAACAGGAATCAAATTCTAACCAGGCTTTTACGGATGAAATACTTGTTTGGTTAAAAAAAAAAAAAATTGAGTTTGACACTGTGCCTGACACAGTGCTGAAGAAACGAAGGAAGAAACTGTCTTTATGTTAATGGCGATTAATCTGAAGCTGAGCTAGCACCTCTCCTACAGGTGACCTGATTGGTTTTTAATCCATACCACAAGTCTAGAGCAGGTATTGTCCTTTCACTTTTACAGATAAGGAAACTAAGGCTTAAGGAAGTCAGGCAAGTCAACTGTAGCACAGGTTAGTACTACAACTCCAGCTGAATTTCTAACAACTCCAAAGCCTGTGCATTTTCACTTCATTGGCTCCCCTCCACCCAGCATAAAATTAGAGTGATCAACATTCTGAAGATGTGTATTCTTCAGTCAACCACTCACCAGTTCAGGAAACTGGAACTAAATTATCCAGTTTCCCAGGGCCTCAGCATCACCACCCTTATGGGATTTGCTGAGGGTAATGAAAAGTTAAGTATTCTATAAACTGTAAACTTATGACAAACCATTATAAATTTTAGAAAATAAAATTCAAACTACAAAATTATGGTGCATCTATATAAAATTAATGGAATTTAAATTCCCTATAGGCACCACACCTCTTAAATATCTCAAGTATTTAATAACATAAAGACTTTAATAATGGGAGATTTTATAATGATTATATCTACCAATACCTTCCAACTTTTATCTATGATCATACTAATGACAATAATAAGAGTATCTCACATTTATTGAGTGCTTAGCTTTTGCCAGATTCTGTTTTAGGTAGCAATTTGTTAATTCTCAAAACAAGCCCGAGGAGGCAGGCATTACTACGGTCCCCATTTTATGGCTGAGGGAACAGGGCATGGAAAAGTGAGGTGACTAGCCAAGGTCAGGGAAGCCAGGGCACCCTGCTCAGCACTCCACATATTTAATTACTATCCAGGACTATGGGCTTCCCAGGTGGCACTACTAGTAATGTAGGAGGTATAAGAGACATGGGTTCTATCCACGGGTTGGGAAGATCTCCTAGAGTAGGAAATGGCAACCCACTCCAGTATTCTTGCCTAGAGAATCCCATGGACAGAGGACCCTGGTGGGCTATAGTCCATGAAGTTGCAGAGAGTTGGACACAACTGAGCAACCAACACTTTCATGCAGAACTATAGCCCATAGTGAAAATCAGTACTCAAACAATCCATCCTTCTTTTTTCAGAAAGGTATCATTTCTTGAGGAGGGGATGCTTACCTCTGATGAATGTTAAAATATTTCCAGGCGAGCTTAGCAGCGTGGAAATATTCAAGATTGACACTCCAGCAGGCAGCATATCACTGACTTTCCATAGCAGTTTAAGCCCTTCCTAATCTGACTTTTCATCAGGTCCTGGTGACTCATGACAGGTTAATGATTTTCTTCCCCCTAAGAGTTTCTCTCTTTCAGTCTGTTCCAGCTGTCCTGATGTAGTAATCTGGGATTAGAACAGGAACATCAAATATGAATTTGCTGCTGAAGGGTTCTTAACTCCCAGGAGGAAAGGGTTAGATACAGACAAACTAGTAATAATGACACCATCAGGAACAAAGAGCCAGGCTATGCTTTTTCTGGCATATAGAAGCCAGTGTTTACAGCATCACTTTCTTTTTAAAACTTTATAATAAGAGAGAATGTGAGCTAGTTACCAGAATTGACTCTGCCTTTCCTTTGGGCAGCTGACAGTTTCATCCAGAGTCCTGCACTAACGTGCAACTGTGTCCCAGTGGAGCTACATCATATGCCACTCAGCTCATAGACTGATGCCCTAACTTTGAAAAAAGTGGAGACAGATGGTCAAGAAGCTTGGAAGTGACAGTTACTCAGTTATTAAGCAGAACCTCAGCAAAAAAGACAACTTCCTCTCTATACGAACTTTCCAAAGCAAAATGGATTTGATTAAGCAAGGTTGAGGTTTAGGCCAATAAATTGTAAATATCTACTATGTGCTAGTCCCTAGGCTAGATTAGCATTCCTATATATTATCTTAGACAATGCTCATAAGAACAAACAAAAATATCCATGTGCAGCCATGCTACAGAGATTCAATATTCAAACATGTGGAGAAAACCCTACAGATGAGCAGAAACATCTTATAATTCTTCACCCATTCTCTCACTCAATGCTAGGAATTATCCAAACAACTGCTTAAAGATTTTTCTTTCGTTCCATCATTTAATCTGGTTCAGTATTTCTCAGTGTGCAAAATAATCACTGTACAGAGTTATAGACACCAAATCTTATTCACTGCACTTCATGGTCAATTTCAGGACATTTCAAGGGTATTTTCAGGGCCTCTGTGTAAACTTGAGCAAGGTTGAAGGTTGAATCCAACATGGATATGCCTGGCTGAGAGGGCAATAGGGACTGAAACCCAGCCCGTGTCCTACTGTTTAGTTGATTCACCTGAAAAGAAAAGGTGCCTGTTTACAATTCATTTGTCCAGAGAGACAGATCATTTTAAGAATGACAGTAGAATTTACATATTTAGATCTAAGTCAGCTGTTCATTTTTATACACTGTTCATTTTATACATTGTTATATTTACATTTTATACATTTATACAACTGTTCATTTTATACAACTTCTCTTTGGAATATATGCTTCAGGCTGCTACTTAATCATCTCTATTCCCAGAATCTTGTTTAGTGCCTATAAGAAAACAGATTCTTTCTTACTAAAGGACGGTAACTATACAATGACATTTAAGTAAATTTTAGAAAATTTATCCTATACCCAATGTTAGTGCTAATATGAGTTGTATGTCAAGTATGTAGCAATAATCATATAACCCTCACAAAATCTCTATTAGTGGGCATTACCATTATTATTCTATGCCCCCTTATCTTAGGCAGTATATGTATTTATTCTACATATTTAAGTAACATTAATATATTTAATAGCATTATTAATAAAATATAGAATGATCTTGCTTTTCTTCTGAAATACTAAACAAAAAACACTCTTTCTTATCAATATATGTTATTTTGAAACATACTTTTTATACTATGAAAAATAAATATTTTATCATGGTAAAGTTGTGTTCTAATGTATTAAAAAGCATTTTCCTATGGCTAGACCTTTAGATGCTTTCTAATTATTGTCACTGTAAACAAAAAATTTTCATTGACTGTTCTGATATATAAGTCTTTGCCGTAATCTCTGGTCATTAACTTAGATTTCTAGATGCAAGGGGAAAAATGTTAAAGGGAATGAGTTTTAAAAAACTCAAGACATACATATTTTCTTAAAATTTACCATGTATGTTTTTTCCTGCTTCAAAGTGACAGGTTTGGTTTCCAGGTATGTGATGAGTAGTTTACTTAGAGTTGTTTTATTGATTTTTCTGGCTTTTACTTTAGAATATTTCTTATTACTATCACTACCATTGCCATTAAAAGCTAAGATTTATCAGTTACTCACTCTGGGGTTGTGTTCAGCAATTTGCATGTACTATCCCGTTTAAACTGTACAACAAGCTATGGCACCAGTATGGATGTTAATCTCATTTGGTCAGTGACGTAGATTGGGGGCAGGATGAGAAGGGGACGACCGAGGATGAGATGGCTGGATGGCATCATGGACTCGATGGACATAAGTCTGAGTGAACTCCGAGAGATGGTAATGAACAGGGAGGCCTGGCGTGCTGTGATTCATGGGGTCGCAAAGAGTCGGACACGACTGAGCGACTGAACTGAACTGAACAAATGTTGAGAATAAAACCCTGTTCCATTTGTTACAAAAGATGTGATCTTGACCACTCAACCAGCTGCCTTTTAGTAGAGGAAACTCTCGAGTAGTGGTTACTAGAAATAAATTTATAAGGCCAGTATAACTATAACCCTTTCATCTGGATGGCAATTTCTAGGCAACAAAAGCACATTCACATACAATATTGTAATTGATCACCATATCACTTCTATTCATCCTTGGAGAGATCTTTCTTTCCGTTCCTGCCTGTTTGCAATAGGGCTCAAGTGGTAAAGAACCCATCTACAATGCAGGAGACGCAAGAAACGCGAGTTTGATCCGTGGTAGGGAAAATCCCCTGGAGGAGCCAATGTCAGCTTGCTCCAGTATTCTTGTCTGGAGAATCCCATAGACAGAGAAGCCTGGCGGGCTACAGTCTGCGGGGTCACAGAGAGTCAGATACGACTGAGCATGCACACAGTAGGCTGAAGAGCCCAACTGAGGAAAATAAAAGCAAAGTAGCATTTCTTATGGACTTATGGGAAAAAAACAAGGTTACTCACGAGCAACTGGCAAAAGAAAAGAACTTCAATTATAACCGGACCTTTCAAACAGCAGTGCTGAGAAATGTCTGAAGGAGCACATGACCCAGGGACTAGGAAAGCATCTGATGCTGCTCATCCTCACAGGCATGGTGCTGGGGCATCCTGGTCTTGCCCAAAGTAACAACCAAATCCATCCACTCACAAATTCCTCTAAGTGAAATCAACACAGACTATAGCTGCATGACTATAATTCTACACTTTAAAATACAGTTCAGATAAGGAAAGGCTTACAATGTCTTTATCAGTTATGACTCTGATAGTGGCATTTTGAACAAAATGTGAAGTCGTAAGAGTCTCCCAGGCACATTGGTGTCTTCTCTTTCAAAGGTCTTCTACCTGNACCAGTCTGTTGTTCCATGTTCAGTTCTAACTATTGCTTCCTGGCCTGCATACAGATTTCTCAAGAGGCAGGTTAGGTGTTCTGGTATTCCCATCTCTTTCAGAATTTTCCACAGTCTGTTGTGATCCACACAGTCAAATTAATTTTACCATATAATAAAAATGAATAAAATACTTAGCAATAAGCTTAATGAAAGAAGTACAAGAATTGTACATTGAAAGTGACAAAATTTTGTTGAGAAAAATTTAAAAGATCTAAATAAATGGAGAAATACTGTTTTGGAATATTGTTAAATCCATGTATTAAAAATACATGGATTGGAACCCTCAATATTGGTAGTATACTATTTTCCCAAAATCTTATCTATAAATTCAATGCATTTTGTATCAAATCTTCAGAAGGAGTTTTTGGGGCAGAAATTTACAAGCCAATCCAAAAACTTACGTAAATATTTAAAAGATCTAGAATAACCAAAATATATATATTTTTAAAGTTGGTGGACTTTCACTTTCCAATTTCCAAACTTACTGTAAATCTACAATTATTCAAATATTGGAGAGTGAGTGGATAAAAGAAACCCTCTTACATTGTTGGTGGGAAAGTGAATGTCTGCAACCACTATGGAGAACAGTATGGAGGTTCCTTAAGAAAACTAAAAATAGGATTGTCACATGACCCATCAATTCCAGGACAGAACACTAACTGAAAAAAATACATGCATCCTTATGTTCATAGTAGCACTATTTACAATAGCCAAGCCACAGAAGCAAACTAGGTGTCCGTTGACCAAAAAAAAGGATAAAAAAGATGTGGTACATGTATACACAACAAAATACTACTCAGCCATAAAAAAGAATGAAAAATGCCACTTGTAACAACACGGATGGATCTAGAGATTATTATACCAAGTGAAGTAAGTCAGAGAAGGAGAGACAAATATTGTATGATATCACTTATATGTGGAATCTAAAATCTGATAAAAAATGAACTTATTTACAAAACAGAAAGAAACTCACAGAAAACAAACTTATGTTTACTGTAGAGGAAAGGTGGTAAGAGGGGGATAAATTAGGAATCTGGGATTAGCAGATGCAAACCACTATATGGAAAACAGATAATGTCCTAGTGTATAACACAGGGAACTGTACTCAACATCCTATAATATAAACCATAATGGGAAAGCATATAAACAGACTATGTATATATATGTATAACTGAATCCTTTGCTGTACACCAGAAACTAACACAACATTTTAAATCAACTATATTTCAATAAAAAGAAAAGTTACAGTTATTAAAACAATGTGCTACTAGTGTAAGGTTAGACATAGATCAGTTCAGTCGCTCAGTCGTGTCCTACTCTTTGCCACCCCATGAACCGCAGCACGCCAGGCCTCCCTGTCCATCACCAACTCCCAAAGTTCACTCGAACTCATGTCCATCGAGTCGGTGATGCTGTCCAGCCACCTCATCCTCTGTCATCCCCTTCTCCTCCTGCCTTCAATCTTTCCCAACATCAGGGTCTCTTCAAATGAGTCAGCTTTCCACATCAGGTGGCCAAAGTATTGGAGTTTCAGCTTCAGCTTCAGCGTCAGTCCTTCCAATGAACACCCAGGACTGATCTCCTTTAGGATGGACTGGTTGGACCTCCTTGCAGTCCAAGGGACTCTCAAGAGTCTTCTCCAACACCACAGTTGAAAAGCATTAATTCTTTGGCACTCAGCTTTCTTCACAGTCCAACTCTCACATCCATATATGACTACTGGAAAAACCATAGCCTTGACTAGATAGATCTTTGTTGGCAAGTAATGTGTAACAGAATTAAGAGACTAGAAAAAAATCATTGTGTTTAGGACGTTTGAGGAAGATACCAAGACAATTCATTGTAGAAATAATAGCTTTTTCAACAGATGGTGCTTGGACAATTGGATATCCATATGCAAAAGGATGGATTTTTACCTTTAGTTCACACTATCCACTAACTCATAGGTTGACGGGAGTGGGTGGGGGATGTGAGGAAGATTTTTTAAAGTGCTCCCTTGTGTCCAGGAGCATTTGCCTTATTTTTGAAGATTCAGATTAGAGAAAAGCTCTGAGAACTATATTTGTCCATTTAGGGCGTTGTCTCCATTTCCTTGAAACACATGTGGGGCGCTGCCTCAGGAACTACTATGTTCTAAACTCTTCCCCTGATCTAACTGTATCCTCAGACCCTGTCCTTGTGTGCTACAGGCTTCTGTCTCCGGTTGATTTACTTCATGAACTGTAAGGGTTCATTTCTGATTGGAGAAAATCTACATATGCAATGTTTAGCTTCCCACTAGTGGGATTTCAGGAGTCAACAGTCCATATTTTCTTTTACTACCCATACCTAATTTTCTCTCTCCAAATTGCAGTAATTAGGTGTTTTCAAGAATTTTCTCATTTATTTTACACAGTGTTGTTATCTTGAGAAATAAATTTATGTCCTGTGAATTTTTTTCTTTCAATTTTGGCCATTCATTATACCTAGTTGAAGTTCCTACAAGGTTGTAACATGTAGTGGACACTGTTTCTTGCTTACAGACGTGACGTGAAAGTCGCTCAGTCGTGTCCAACTCTTTGTGACCCTATTGACTATACAGTCCATGGAGTTCTCCAGGCCAGAACACTGGAGTGGGTGGCCTTTCCCTTCTCCAGGGGGTCTTTCCAACCCAAGGATCTAACCTAGGTCTCCCACATTGCAGGCGGATTCTTTACCATCTGAGCCAAATTGCATATACACGTTTTTCTTATATTTGATTTTGTTTCGATCCATTTTAATCAGTTCCTGGGAGGAAATTTGAAGACTATCTTTGAAATGATCATCTTGATCACTCCAGGTTATATTCTATAATTATTCTATGTGTGTATAAGTGTGTGTGTGTGAAAGACAGAGAATCAACAGATTTGGCTTTGACATGTCCTTCCACATATGACATCATCTCATCTGGTCTAGATTGTTTTTTGTTCTCTCTTTCCCTTTCATCACTTCTTTGGCAGCATTCTTTTAAATAGATAAATAAAGAGTTCAGTTTTTATCTAACTTTCTAAGCAAACTTGTGAGCTGTTATTAAGCTCATGATCGATTCTTAAGGAAAGTGAGCTTTTGATGCACTTTATGCTTCAGATGATTAAACAGAACAATTACATCATAATAGCTTTTAATAGGTGGTTGTAATGTACATATTTAAGTTTTAGTTGAATAAATTCAACAGTGGTATTTATCTTTTCAACCTTTTAAACTACATAAGGAGAGCCTAATTTCCATGTGGGCCAATAGAAGGTGTAAAAAGACTTTTCTGTAAAATCTTCCTGAAATAAATGTTAATCCATACAGTTAANATATTTAAGTTTTAGTTGAATAAATTCAACAGTGGTATTTATCTTTTCAACCTTTTAAACTACATAAGGAGAGCCTAATTTCCATGTGGGCCAATAGAAGGTGTAAAAAGACTTTTCTGTAAAATCTTCCTGAAATAAATGTTAATCCATACAGTTAAATGATAGCACTTTTTTTGGATTATTTCAATTTATAAATTATCTTTTGGAATTTGTGAAAAATTGTATTTAGTTGAACCTTTATGGCTGTGGTCTGTCTTTACTCTTAAGATAGTCTGTCACCTCCAGTATCCAAGAATGATATTTACCCTAAAGATGGTAGCAAAAAGTGACCTGCAATATCTGAATGGGAAGAATGCCTCCTATTCTTATAGCTTTTGGTCTGGCTCCTGAATTTGTCTTGCAACCCCACGTGTGATTTGAGGCTGCCTTTCAGACTTGGCATTTGTATAAGGCTTCCTTTCATGGTTTTTAGCTCAGATATATACATGTATATGTGTGTGTGTGTGTGTGTGTGTGTGTGTGTGTGTAGAGTGTGTGTGTGTTTTGGATACTGATTTTCATTCCTCCAACAAGCATTCGAGTTGGATCTTCTTCCTTATTTGGGGCAGATGGAGGACTGAACTCTGAGCTAGTCTGCACTCCAGCCTGGGGAGAGGATACCTGTAGATAACCTATGGGTACTGTAGAAAAAATAAAGGGCCTTGGAATGGAAACATTAGGGGGATAATAGCTGGAACTTGTTGAAACAGGCAAATAAAATAAAACACTTGGAACCTGATGAAGTCTCTTGCTATCAGGCAGGCCATCAATATGTGGACAGTAATACCTGGCCTACGAACTCAGGAGAAAATTTTCTCTTTCTGTGCTTAACTGTACAGTTACATAATTAGTTTTTAGAAATAAATTTTTTTAATAAAAAAGAATGTCATAATTTAGTATACATACACTAGGGATATTGTAGGATCTTGATATCCTTCTGGGCTTCTCTGGTGGCTCAGATGGTAAGGAATCTGCCTGCAATGCGGGAGGCCCATGTTCGATCCCTGGGTTGGGAAGATCTTTTGGAGAAGAGAAAGTCTACCCACTCCAGTATTCTTGCCTGGAGAATTCCATGGATAGAGGAGCCGGGTGGGCTACAGTCCATGATATTCTTCCATTTCTTCTGCCTGAGAGCACCACCAGTCCTCTCAGGTCCATACTGGACTACCAGTATGATCAAGGTAACATTTACAGAATTGATAACATCATTGGGGGGAAGAAAAAGTCCAATGAATATCTCAACTAGAGAACAAAATGTTCTTTGAGCAAATTCTATATCCATTTATAATAAAAAAAAACTCAAAAAACTGGGCCTAAATTACATTCTAAATGATATTTTATCTTTTATCTTTTTTATATTTTAAGGGATGGCAAATTGGCAATATGTATCAAAGTTTTAAAAATGTGCTTATCTTTTGCCTCAACAACTCCATTTCTAAGAATTGATCTAAGGAGTAATTCAGAAATGTACACAGTATTTCTTTTTCAAAGTTGTTATCTATAACACTAAAAATTGAGCATGACGTCCATATTCAATATTTATACCTTAGATCTTGACAGTATGACTACAGAAAATAATCATTGTTCAGCCTTTGGAAATCACACTGCAGAAGGGGGCTTGGCAAACTTTTTCCACAAAAAGCCAGGTAGTAAATATTTTAGACTTTGGGGGCCATATGGTCCCTATTGCAACAATATAATTTTGCTGCTATAATGTAAAAGCAGCCATAGCGTGTGGCTATATCCTAACAGAACTTTAGTTTGGATCCTGAAGTTGGAATTTCAGACAATTTTCTTGTGTCATAAATACTATTCTTTCTGTTTTTTTCCCTTACCATTTAAAAATGTAAAAATCATTCTTCATTCACAGGTTGTCCAAAAAATGTAGCAATCTAAAAAATGAGTGATCGATGTGAAGTCTAAATCTGTAGATGATTCAACAGGAAGAAGAGTGGATGGAGCACAGAGGTGAGAGGTCATGGCATGGGTACTGGGGGAGCCAACTCAGAGCAGAGGGTAGCACTCTATGCCTGGGGTGGAGCAGCCCTAATCCAGGGGCTACTTTTTATCTGGTCCCCATGTCTACATGCCACCATGTTATCACTACTTCAATTAGTAATTTCTCAGGAGATAAACCTACTGAGCTAAGAAAAGCTTTCTCAGGAGATAAACCATGCTTGTTTATAATTCACTTTGCTGAGAAAATAACCATGGGAATTTTCCAGGCAATGTGGGTGCAGCCTACATCTTCAATATTGGTTTCTGAGTGCTAATTTGGAACTTGGATCTAAATCTCTAAATGTTCTTTTTACAGTTTCTTCTAAAGGAATTAGAGACGTTCACATAAATGCATTTTCTTGGGTTTGTCACATGCACCATAGAATTCCTAAGATGGATAATATACTTATTAAAGCCACCTCTGACCCTAGGCTATTTTGACTTGTCCAGAAATTATTATTGTTATTATTTTTTTCTGTCCAAAGGCAATATTTCATATATATATATGAAATGTATATATATATACACACACATACACATATATATGTACTTAATTTAGTAACTTGAAATTGCTTTGGTGAGCATAAAATTGGTTTCTGTTTTTTGGTAAAAAATGTAGCAGTCCATTGGAGAAGGAAATGGCAACCCACTCCAGTATTCTTGCCTGGAGAATCCCATGGACGGAGGAGCTTGGTGGGCTACAGTCCACGGGTTGCAAAGAGTCGGACATGACTGAGTAACTTCACTTTTCCACCCAGACTCTATAATCAATTATAGATCCTCATTCTGCTGAGTAGAAATAACTTTAAATCTTCCATTTTTGCAAAGCACTTTACAAAATGCCTTTACACAGAGCACCCCATTTATTCTCATTATTATCCTATGAGGTACATATTAATGTATACATTTTAAATAAAAAACTAAAGAGAAGAACATCTTATTCCAGATTCAAGTTCATTTAGTGGCAGAAATGGCACACAAATCCAGGTTCTTTGATTTAAAACCCAAGTCCCTTTCCGTGACAGAACAGCTTTCTTCTGAACACAGTTTCCGAGGTTAGCTGTGTATGATTGATGTAACCAATTTTCTTCCTCCAGGGCAGAGGAACTGGTTCCTCTAGAGCATCACAGGCTGTTTCCAGGGATTCTTGCTACAGAGCAAATGAGAGCGTTGGTTGCCTGTTAGGCAATTTGCTGAAAAAAAAAAAAAAAAAACCCGGCAAAACTTTCCTATGTATTATGGCAATGTGATTTAGGTGTATCAGTCTAGAATTACGCTCTAGGGATCCTTCATAGAATGCATGCTGATCTCTGGAACTGCACTACATCTCTCCTACTTTTATTCTCTTCAGTGTTCCAAGTCTCTTTTAACGGCATCATCTTTCTTCCAGTCTCTTAGGGCATTTTGTTTCTTTCTACTTTTCCTCTTATTCTCATCTACAAGTAGCATCTAGCCAGATGCCACACCCCGTGAGTACCTTCACCGTGATGACGTTGCTCTCTCTTCCCTTCCTCGGTTGCCGCTGTCAAGCTCCTTGAGCGTGAGTGCTCATGTGCGCGCTCAGTCGCGTCCCACTCTATGGTCTGTGGACTGTAGCCTGTCAGGCTCCTCTGTCCACGGGATTCACCAGGAAGAATACTGGAGAGCGTTGTCATTCTTCCTCCAGGGGATCTTCCCAATCCAAGGCCTGAACCCGTGTCTCCTGCATTGGCAGGTGGATTTTTTTTATCAGCGAGCTATCTGGGAAGCCATCCAGTGCCTTGAAAGTTAAAGTCACTCAGTCATGTCTGACTCTTTGGAACCCTATAAACTATACAGTCCATGGAATTCTCCAGGCCAGAATACTGGAGTGGGTAGCCTTTCCCTTCTTCAGGGGGTCTTCCCAATCCAGGGGTCAAACCGAGGTCTCCCGCATTGCCGGCGGATTCTTTACCAGCTGAGCCACAAGGGAAGCCCAGCCTATCCCTTCTCCACAGGGTCTTCCCGACCTGGGAATTGATCTAGGATCTCCCGCATTGCAGGTGGATTCTTTACCAACCGAGCTATCAAGGACCCTTGCTATCTTCCAAATATATCACCCAGTGAGCAATCACACTGGGTTTGGCTTCCTTCTCCCTCTCTCCCTTCTCTTCCTTATTGCCCTTGCCCCCAGATTAACCTTTGAAAGCAGACTTATACCATTCTCCTGTTTATGGAAGTCTTCTGTGGATCACCACTACTTACGAATCAAATATTAACCATCAGTAGGCTTTCTGGGATTTTTTCCCCTTTTAAGTAGTCTATGTTTTGTTAGAGCAGTTTTAAGATCATAGCAAAATTGAGCTGAAACTACATAGAATTTCAATATATCCCATCCCTTCATAAGCTTTTGTATTCTAAAAGTTATTGCCATACCCAAGGCCATCTAGATTTTCTCCTATGATATCTTCTAGGAATTTTATAGTTTTGTGTTTTACATGTAGGCCTATAATCCATTTTGAGATAATTTCTGTAAAGAATATAAAGTCTAGATTCTTCTTTTTTTTTTTTTTGCATGTGGATATCCAAACGTTCTTGCACTATTTGTTGAAAAGGCTATCTTTGCTTCTGATACTGCATTGAATAAAATTGTGAGTATCCTTGCTTGTTCTATGATATTAACTGCGAGTTTGTCATATATGACCTTTATTATGTTGGAGTAGCAACCCACTCCACTACTCTTGCCTGGAAAATCCCATGGATGGAGGAGCCTGGTAGGCTGCAGTCCATGGGGTTGCTAAGAGTCAGGCAGGACTGAGCGACTTCACCTTCACTTTTCACTTTCATGGATTGGAGAAGGAAATGGCAACCCACTCCAGTATTCTTGCCTGAAGAATCCCAGGGACAGAGGAGCCTGGTGGGCTGCCGTCTATGGGGTCACGCAGAGTCCGACATGACTGAAGCGACCTAGCATGTTCACTCTATATTCACTTTGTTGGGAATTTTTAATCATAAAATCAATATTGAATTTTATTGAAAGCTTTGTTTACATCTAATGAAATGATCGTATGATTNTCACGCAGAGTCCGACATGACTGAAGCGACCTAGCATGTTCACTCTATATTCACTTTGTTGGGAATTTTTAATCATAAAATCAATATTGAATTTTATTGAAAGCTTTGTTTACATCTAATGAAATGATCGTATGATTTTTATCTATTGGTTTTTTAAAATGTGGTATATCATCATGATTGCTTTATAGATATTTACCTATCCTTGTCATGTATGTGGGTCTATTTCTTTTCAATTTAGAGTTTAAAAATATTTATTGATAATTTTTCTTTTATAAACGTTTGGTAATCCCAAGTGATCACCCAAAATGCAAACTGTAAACACAACAGCAGAGGAGCAACCAGTGAGTGCGAGAAAGCAAACTCTGAACAGGTGACAGACTGCAAGGGTGCAGGAGGGAGTAAGAGAAACCAAAGACACGGCACAACTGTGCCCCCGAGAGTGGCAGTGTGAGTGAACACGCAGCCACGCTGGGACCGCAGAGATTTCAGTGCAACTGTTTAGGAAACCACTGAGCCAAACACTAAAATTCAGGAGGAGGAATGGACAAACCTTTTTTATGAGCATGCTCAGCTTATTGACATGGGAACGAGGAAGCAGAGAAGCTCTGTAGTCATTTCACAATGCTTAGCAATATTTTTTTGTCCATGGGCCCAAGTACTACCCATGTCCCCAGTCCTAACTCGATGCCACCTCCAGGAAGCATTGTCTGAGCACTCATCTGGAACTGCATCTCTCCACTGAATGAAAATTTGTAACTCTTAATGTTCTTGTGCTGTTTCAACTAGGAGGCTAGGGAGCACCTGAGTGTGGAATTGACTTCTGACTTAGCATTTGTTTCTCGTGCCTGTGAGCACATCCTAAAGTTTCATATTAACACACACACACACACACACACACACACACACACAGAAGTTGCTCAGTCATGTCTGACTCTTTGCGACCACAAAAAGGAGGCAAATAGGGGGGCAAGCAGGAAACACTGGAAATCTCTTCCTTTCTTTGCTGCTAGGGGCTTGACTTTATTTTAAGATGCCAGGGCTTGAACCTGAAACATAAGTGCTCCTTTGGCTCATTCCCTTTATCAAGTTAATTGTTCTAGGGCATCTCTGCTACTCCCTTGTGTCATTCATGGGCGTGGTAGCTAAGATGTTTTGGTATTTAAATGTAGAAAGCAATATTGAATCCTCTAAAGAAAGATTGAAGGCTTTATTTTAGAAATTCAGGATGGTTTACAAAATATAGAGGACCCATTTGTTCCATAACCAATGCAGGGTAAAGAGGGTTATATAACTTATATATATTTGAGATAAAAATGCTCCTTGATATGCATTTGGAGGATCTCTGTATGCTTTCTGGTACAGTTAACTTGATAAGCGGACTTAGTACTACTAGTCAGTATCAGTTCTGTCCTAAGTTATGTTAGAACCCAAAGATGCTCTGGCTACTGGTTCTAAAGGTCCCAGTTTGTAAGGTTGCTTGTACAGGGTCTTGAAAAGCTGAATGTGTGGTATCTCCACGTTGAAAGAATGGGAAGCTGCTTCAGTTCTGAGTAATGCAGTGTTCTTCTTTCTCCAATACTTTTTATTTTTCCTTCAGAATTTAGCTATTAAGTTCCCACTGGTTTAAATAGCTGTGAAACATTGAGCATTCAGTTGCTTTTGAGCCGTATGTGATTAGCCAAGAGGAGCTATTCTTTTAGAAAATATATATTTTATTCTGCCCATTGCATCTAAATGAATCTATTGCAAAGCTGTGTTTACCCACATCCATATGCAAATATTGACTTATGCATTGCAATGATGTAAGCTTAGTAGGTTTTGGAAGAAAAACAACAGAGATAAACATTTAGAAGCAATTCGAATATTAAAGAGCTTAAATATTTCCAAAGACTTTCACATGAGTCTTTCTGGGATGTGGTTATAGTGCTGCAGTCATTTGCAAAATATAGTTATTGAACGACATTGCTTTTACATATGAAAGTATGTGTTTCTGACAGTGATAAAATCAATATGTTAGGTATTCATACCATCCCCTATAATAGTCCTTGGGGAGATATACTCGGCTCTAATTCTCTTTTTGGTGATACTACAGTGAAATGGGACAATAAATTTCATAAACTCTCATAAACGTCCCTAAAGATTTCTGGTAATCATGAATAAGGATTGTTTTAAATGTTTATTCTGATGTTAAGAGGTACAGAATTTTGCAGCAGAATATATCATTTTAACTTTCTTGAATTTAGTATTTGTTTCTCTAATATGACTTTTGTAAAAATGTCATAGGACTTGGTAAGTGTAAATGCCACTTGTATGCATCCTAATAGCTGTTTTCTTTCTATTTTTCCCTTTTTATAAGCGGTTACATTAAAATCAAGAGTAAGTTTTAACTTGCTCTGTGTTCTGAGGAATGCCAAGTCTGGTAAATTGATGCCTCAAGACAAACTTCAGAAATACCAGGATTCCTGAAGATTTGTTACTAATGCCTATCACCTCGGGGGCAAATCCTTTCCAAAGATGCTTCATAGTACAACACAGTGAATGGCTAACTTCATGAAGTTAGTGAGGACCTAAACTTTGTTCACTAGTCTCTTTCCTCGTGAAACTTATTAAATTAGGAGACTGCTATTATGAGAAGAGATAAAGCTGACATTCCAAGAGGTTTCTTTCAGCTTTCAGTAGGAAAGACAAGGGGAGAGACTGGGATAACTAGTGACCATGAAATAGGCTAATTGACAAGCATCTACAGTTAATTTACTTATTTAACAAAGTTTTTCTGCATTTGTTTTAAAAGTCGTTGACTAGGGGCTTCCCTGGTGGTCCAGTGGTTAAGAATCTGCCTTGCAATGCAAGGAACACTGATTCGACCCCTGGTCTGGGAAGATCCCACATGCCTCAGAGCAATTAAGCCCCTGCACCAAACTACTCAAGCTGGTCCTAGAGCCTGTGGTCCATCACAAGGAAAGTCACCGCAGGGAGAAGCCTGAGCGCCACAACTAGAGAAAGCCCATGTCCAGCACTGAAGACCCGCCACGGTCAAAAAATAGAAGAAAGAAATCTTAAAAAGTCCCTGGCTACCTCCTGTTTAGAATGTATCATTTTATGAGATGAAGAGGCAGCTCTCAAGGAAATTATGGTGTTCAAGTTAAGTTATGACATGTGTACACAGCTATAACAGAACACAGCTATAAAAAATTACAGCTATGAGGGAGACACGAGCAAGGGCTGAAAAGGGCCAAGGAGGAGGGGACTGTTTTCAACCGGGTGATCCTGACAGACGTCATGGAGGAGGAGATGGCCTTCAGAGAATGACAACAGTCAGTGGAGGTGGTGAGGATGGCTTAGGAAGAGAAGTAGGCATAAGCAGAGGTGTGGTAGTGGGCGAGGATGAAGCAGCTTTGTTGCTATTTCATAGTCCGTCTGGCCTCCAGCAGACGTCCGTAAAGGTGTAAACAGTGAAAAATGAAACTGGAAATAGAAGACTAGATCTCAGTTGTGAAGGGTCTCTAAACCTTCTATGGGGTGTTGTTTTATTAATTGATTATATCTGTTAAATATTTTATAAATTCCAGGTCAGGCACTGGAATTCAATTCATAATAAAGAGGAGAGATGAAGTAGTTACTGGCATTTAAAGCAGAGGGAGGGAGTCAGAGAATTAAAAGAGTCATTGCTATTAAATAGTACAATTCCCCTACCACCATCTTCCATTGGCTTTTTGCTCTGACTTTGTGGAATGTATGACAAAACTCTCTTACCCTTTGTTTCTGCTGCTGCTGCTGTCACTTCAGTCATGTCCGACTGTGTGCGACCCCATAGACGGCAACCCATCAGGCTCCCCTGTCCCTGGGATTCTCCAGACAAGAACACTGGNGTATGACAAAACTCTCTTACCCTTTGTTTCTGCTGCTGCTGCTGTCACTTCAGTCATGTCCGACTGTGTGCGACCCCATAGACGGCAACCCATCAGGCTCCCCTGTCCCTGGGATTCTCCAGACAAGAACACTGGAGTGGGTTGCCATTTCCTTCTCTAATGCATGAAAGTGAAAACTGAAAGTGAAGTTGCTCAGTCGTATCTGACTCTTAGCAACCCCATGGACTGCAGCCCACCAGGTTCCTCCATCCATGGAATTTTCCAGGCAAGAGTACTGGAGTGGGGTGCCATTGCCTTCTCCACCCTTTGTTTCTAGGTTTAGCCAAAAAAGAGGACAATCAGAGGGTGGAGAGATGGGGAAGCTGGAATATTTGTTCCCCTGGTTTTCTCTCCACTGAGCCACTTTAAATTGACTGAGTCACCTACTGAATGCTTTCACTGGGAAACCTCCTCCAATCAGCTATTTATTGAGTTCTGGAAACTGCTCCTTTCCCTTGCCCTCTCAGAAACGATAAGGACCTTATTATCATTGGCCCTGTGTTATTACACTATCCCTTTATTTGGCCAGTTTGACTGTCATCTCGGTCTGATGGACCCCTGACTGATAGAACTATTACAGTGTATTAGTTTCTCAAGGCTGCTGCAACCAATTACCACAAACTTGATGACTTTATAGGAATGTGTTCTCTTATGGTTCTGGAGGCTGGAAGTCAGCAGTCAGCTTCACTGGGCTGAAGTCCAGGTGTTGTAAGGTTGTAGACCCTCCAGAGGCTCTAGGGGAGAATTTGCTTTTTCCCTCTCCCCACACCACCTTTTCTTCTGTGTGTCTTTTCCTCTTTTGATGTCTGAGACTTCCTTCTGCCTTCCTCTTACATTTTTGATTGCATCTAGGGCCCTCCTCGGAGAAGGCAGTGGCTCCCCACTCCAGCACTCCTGCCTGGGAAATCCCATGGGTGCAGGAGCCTGGTGGGCTGCAGTCCATGGGGTCTCAGAGTCGGACACGACTGAGTGACTTCACTTTCACTTTTCACTTTCATGCATTGGAGAAGGAAATGGCAACCCACTCCAGTGTTCTTGCCTGGAAAATCCCAGGGACAGGGGAGCCTGGTGGGCTACCGTCTATGGGGTCGCACAGAGTTGGACACGACTGAAGTGATTTAGCTTAGCAGCAGGGCCCTCCTAGATAATCTGAGACAATCTCCCTCTCTGTAGATCCTTCATGTAAATGATGATGATGACAATGGCTCAATCATGTCTGACTCTTTGCGGCCCAATGGTATGTAGACCACCAGGTTCCTCTGACCATGGAATTCTCCAGGCAAAAATACTGGAGTGGGTAGCCATTCCCTTTCCAGGAGGTCTTCCTGACCTAGGGATTGCACCTGGGTGTCCTGTATTGTAGGATTATTATTGTGATTAAGGTAATCACATTTGCAAAGAACATGTTTGCTTACAAGGCGTGCCTTATAGGTTCTAGAGAACAGGATTTGATCTCTTTGTGGGGTCACCCTTCGATCCACTTCAGACAGGGAAGAGCAGATGTAGGGAAGCACAAGCAGAGACATCCCAACCAGCCTAGAAGGTAAAGGTATGCTTTCTGTTGGGGGCGGACTGCCCCCCCACCCCCCATATGCCATTATGTCATATTGTTTATTTTGAAGTAAAGAATTCAGAAATGGCCAATGCAAAAAGGACACTTGACCCTCCTGTTTGTCTCCCTAAAAGCAGGAGACAAATCTATCCTGTGAAAGGTTCACTCCCTGCATCTGGGCTAGAACATGCTTATCACCAGAGATAAAGAATTTGGGCAGAGAAGCCTATTGAAACGAATCTTGCTACTTCTTTAATTTACTGCCTGAAGCCCAAACTCTTTTAGATTCTTCGCTAATTGAATATGCTAAATCTAAGTTTCTTTGTCCAGCCAATTCCTCCCAAATGTATTGTTACTTGGTCTAAAAAGTATAAAAGCTGCCTGCATTGGCCAATTCTTAGGTTTCAGATTTCTATGAGACTTCTAAAATTTCTTTTTCTCCTGTTAGTGTGTCTTGGGTTAACTTTATTATTTAATATTAGTCCCACCACAAGAAGGGGAGTGGAGGAAATTTCCTCTTCCCTGACACTTCCCAAGGAGTAAGAAATATTAAAGCTGAAATTTGCAGGATTAACAAAAATTATCTAGACAAAGGGGACCATGGGATAGAGTTGCATAGGGGGCTGTTCAAAGCAATGGATAGCTGGAGCAAAGACCTGGAAAAAGGATAGAGCATGCTTGACCCATTTGATAAACTTGGAGGCTTGACAGCTTTGAGTATGGCTAGTGTGTGGAGTTGAGAGGCTAAGAGAGGTTGGTGAGAGGTGGTTGGCAAGAGGTGGGGCCATAAAAATGAAAATTTTGTTCACTAATATTAAGTAGTGTGGATATAGTTCAATTGGCAAAGAGACAGCACTGAAGAACTGATGCTTTCAAACTGTGGTGCTGGAGAAGACGCTTGAGAGTCCCTTGGACAGCACGGAGATCCAACCAGGCAATCCTGAAGGAAATCAACCCCAAATACTCTTTGGAAGGACTGATATTGAAGCTGAAACTCTAATACTTTGACCACCTGATGATGCTGGGAAAGACTGAAGGCAAGAGGAGAAAAGGGGGCAACAGAGGAAGAGATGGTTGGATGGCATCACTGACTCAATGGACATGAATTTGAGCAAACTCCAGGAGACACTGAAGGATGGGGAAGCCTGGCTTGCTGAAGTTCATGAGGTCACAAAGAATTGGACTCGATTTAGTGGCTGAACAACAACAACATACTTTGAGGCTTCCCTGGTGGCTCAGGTGGTAAAGAATCTGCCTGAAATGCAGAATACTCAGGTTCAATCCCTGGGTCAGAATGTTCCCCTGGAAAAGAGAATGGCTACCCTCTCCAGTATTTCCCAGTATCCGTGCCTGGAAAATCCCGTTAGCAGTAGTCCATGGGGTCTCAAAGAGTGGACACAAGCGAGTGACTAAGTACCACCATACATTATATATTTTTTAACAAGGGACTGATATGATATCAGTAGAGCTTCAGAAAGATTAATTCAGTTGTTAGGCCACAGGGTAGATTGCAGCATGGAGATCCTGGAGGCAGGGAGCCCAGCTGAGCAACGTAATGAAAATGTCACTGATGTTGGCCACTTGGTAAATATCTGAGGGCATTAGACTCTGAGTAGAGTGTGCTCAACGTCATCGATCATTGATGAATATTTATTAACTTCCAAGAGCACATGAGATTGTGACTGGTTGAGGAAAATGGAAAAAAGATCTAGTGCATGTTCTAGAGCGTATACAAGGTTTGGGATTTAACTGCACCGAGCTTTCTTTCTCTCATAATATTACTTCCTATTTACTGTTTAGGAAATATTTGATCTACTTGTTATTAGCAGTGTTTTGCCAGATACCACATTAATGATTCTACAAAGAAAAGTTAGTGTCTGAAATTTAATCCCAGAGGTCAAAGGCCAGGAATAAAAACATTTGCAGGCACTATTTTCAGGAAAATCTTCAAAGACATTAATGAGAAAAATGTCAACCAGAAGCATGTGATTTTGAGTCAGGCTGAAAAATGCTGAAAGAAAACAAATGCAGAACAAGTGTTCTGTATAATTTTAGAAATGTAATTTGGAATATCTGATATTTTCTTATGTACTGTAATAATGGATAAACATAAAAGAATGCTCAAAATAGGTTGATCTGGTGAATGTGAATAATTCACTTGTTACTAAGTTGCTTTTTTGCCTATTGAAATGTATTCTTCTGGAATAAAACAACTAGATCAGGAAGATTTTGTTGATTATTTTAAGTTGGGTGCTCAGGGCTGGTGCACTGGGATGATCCTGAGGGATGGGATGGGGAGGGAGATAGAAGGGGGGGTTCAGAATGGGGAACACATGTATACCTGTGGCTGATTCATGTCAATGTATGGCAAAAACCACTACAATATTATAAAGTAATTATCCTTAAATTAAAATAAATTAAAATAAAGAAAAAGAAAAATCATAAGGGAAAATCTAATACTAAGGTAGCTCAATCCTACCCCCTCCCTCCAGCCAAGTTATGCTGAACAAACAGCCTTTATCTTAAGAGGATAATTTCTATAAATCATGGCTATTATTCATTTTAAACAATTTATTAGATAAGATGAGTATCTACTAGAATAGCTGGCATGCAACTTTCATTCTTCCAAAGAGACAGTTGATGAGTTCAATATACATGGATGGATATGAAACTACATTTAGTCTTTTGAAAATTATGAAATGATAATAGGAGGGTAGAATAAGGATGCTCAGAAATACATCTGTAGCCAGAGTTTAGAAGTAGAGTTAAATTGAGATAAGACATGCTCAGCTAAGGCCCAAGGAAAAAGAAGTGTGCTTTACAGAAGGGTTCACAGTGGAGAAATGAAAGTCGTCAAGTCCTCTCAAAGAAAGGACTGGAAAAATGTCAGAAATTTACAGCATGAACTTTCATTAAAACACTTTCCTAGCCTTATTACTTTTTCTATACCCATCTGAGAACAATGCTACTGGGGATACAGACTTTCAAGGTAATTTTTTGCAGGGTGGTATGAAATCCTACTAAAATATGACCAAAATATTCTTAAATCAATTATTTCAGTGTCACTTTGTACACTAAACCAAGAAGCCAAGTATTTTATTTCCTAATCTTAAAGAACTCTTGGCTATGTTATCTGAACAAATTCAGTCAATAAACTTATTTGTCCTAAATGATAGTATAACCCAATAGCCCCTTTGCTAGACATGTAACAAACTCCACCTTTGAGCTTGGGACATATGTATACTTATGGCTGATATATGTTGATATATGGCTGAAACCAACAGAATATTGTAAAGCAGTTATCTTTATTTTAAAATAAAGATAAATATAAATAAAAATAAATAAAAGGAAATAAATAAAAATAAATAAAAGGAAAAAAAACAATGATAAGTACCCCTTTCCCATGGTGATTTGTTTCCTCAGAAAAACCTATAGAGTTCCCAAATGTGTATTAAAATATTTCACTCTTTACTCCTTTTTCTCCCCAGTCTCATCTAGATTTCCATGGGGGCATGGCAGGTGGATGGGTGTCTTCAGGAACAGTGGGGCATCCTTTACCTCATGCTCTCTTAGCTGCATTACTTAAATCCTACATCCTTTGTAGTCTCTTCCTTCTAAGCTCCTGAAGAGCCATAAAGAATA
Source organism: Neotragus pygmaeus (assembly GCA_006410875.1). Classification (NCBI taxonomy): domain Eukaryota; kingdom Metazoa; phylum Chordata; class Mammalia; order Artiodactyla; family Bovidae; genus Neotragus; species Neotragus pygmaeus. Next base: position 1,929,235 of record SJYV01047685.1, on the reverse strand, counting down.
AAAGAATATAGGACCAAAATGTATGACATTTAGTGTGAAAATTTTATCAGTTGGCCATAATAATGCAACAGACACGTGACCACAATCCTCAGTCCGAGTACTGTAGCACACAGCAGGTTAACAACCATCGTCCTTGTAAATTCTTCTAGCCAAGGAAAAGTGGCGCCACCAGAGCTCAGGGTTATCTTGAAACTCTGATTCACATTTTCCTTCCAAACATTGGCAGAGATTTAGTGTCAGGAGAGAAAGAAAGAGGGCAGAGAGAATGGCGTGGGAAAGAAAGAAAGGCTAGAGATTTTCAGTTTTGTTACTGTTGGTTAATTTGTGACAGGTTTTCAGACTCCACCATCTGTGAACTTAAAACTCAGTTATGACAAGTCTCCCTTTGAGATGTAATTGGGAAACGAAACTTCTCATATCAAGGGAAAAAAATCCTCAGTCTAGCCAGATGCCGTCTCTTTAAGAGTTCATGTAGCACCGTAATTTAGAAATTCATAAGGATTTCACTCTCAATCTCTGGAGTTTTCTTGAATAATCCATCTTATTCTACTGTAGTCTGTTTCTTAGCCCATCTCCCTTTGTACACACTTCTGCTCCTATTCCTTTCTCTTTGTTTCTGGAATCCCAATCCTAAGACTTTTTTCAAAGACAGCCTCTGCTGTTGTGACAGCAGAAAATCACACATTAATAACAGATAACCCATACTAAATTTGTGGCTTTGTAGTCATCATGATGCTGGTCTATGGCTGAGAAATTGGTTAATAAGGGAAAATCTGGGGTAGAAAAAAAATATTTCCGTTCACCAGTGCATGGTCTTGCTTCTCACCCCTCACCCCTCACCCCTCAATACAGTACATATTTGCTGAATTTATTGGTGATTTTCTTAGTTTTCATGGGTGCCAATGACCAGGTATGATGCTGTTCTTGTTATGTAAGTATCTTGGCCTTGGAAAATGTCTTAGAAATGAATGTATCTTGATAACCTAAGTTAGCTTCACATATCTTAATCTCTTGTCATTAGTCCATCTCACTTTGCTAAATTAACTCAGATTTCATTGTAATGATATGGTGAAAGAGACAGGGCTGCAATTCACAAATGTCAACGACACCTGCTTTGCAGCCCTCCTTGCTCAAATTCTTGAAAAAGCCTTGCAGAGGACCCTCAACACGGTACTGCTTGCTAATTCCCACAGCTCTCTAACCTTCCAAACTCGACTGGCTTGTTTTGTTTTTATGGCTTAAGACCTAGCTATATTGCATGTATTCCTCAGTCTTTTGGCAAAATGCATGTAGTTCATTACAAAATATGTCTTGTGAGAATTCTTAATGACATGGGAAAATCTTTTATTAATAGAAGAAAAAGGTTAAAAACAAAATTTTTCAGTGTACTGAGCATAATTCTATATATACACACATACTTACACACACTTTCATATAAAGAAAAAACATTTTCTGGAAAGAATGAGCCAAAATGTCCAAAATGGTTATTTCTGGCTGGTGGATTCATGAGCCATTAAAATTTTCTTACTTATAATTTTGGGACTTCCTAGGTGATGCTAGTGGTAAAGAACATGCCTGCCAAGGCAGGTGACATAAGAGATGCAGATTCTATCCCTGGATTGGGAAGATCCCCTGGAGGAGGAAATGGCAACTCACTCCTGTATTCTTGCCTGGAGAATTCCATGGACAGAAAAACCTGGTGGGCTGCAGTCCATACAGTCACAAAGAGTTGGACACGATTGAGCGACTAAGCACATACTTATACTTTTATGAATTTTCCAGATTTTTTCCAATGAATAGGTAAGGATATTGTTTCTGAATGAGCTTCTGTTACAAAGCAAATACATTTGCATTGCAAACAAATGAGGCCAAAAGAAGGAAAAGACCTAAAAACTCCTGTAATCTTGAGTATTTAAAATTGAAAATTTTTTTTACTACTTCATCATTCATATATGTGTATGAATGTTATTTGTGTGTATAGATATATCTGTACATGTGTATATGTATCAATGTGTGTGTGTGTGAATATGCATCAGAGATAGGGTTAAATTTGCATTATGTTCAACTCAGAATAATCTTTCAATAATGGTCAGATATGAATATGATTCATAACTGGAAATAACAAGCAATATATGGAGAAGAAAATAATAGGTAAATTGATCTGTGGATATTAATTAGACATACATGCACACAAAAATATGTAGACACAACTTATTTCAATTAAGATAATACTGTCTACAATTTTATTTTTCATTAGTGACACACTGTAACTTTCCACATCATTCCATAATAATTTGTGATGCCTGCTGTTCTCCATGACATAGCTGATATTGTTAAAGCAATATTTCTTAGACAACTTGATCTGAGCTCATCAAAGTTTATTACTTATTAATGAAGATACCGCCAAACACCCGTGGCCTCAGTGGTGGTGGAATATTTGAATCACTTACATTTTTCTAAAAAATGTGTATGCCTGGAGCTCACCTCCAGTGATTCTGATCTAATTGGTCTGGGCTATGGTCCAGAAGTAAGCATTTTTAAGAAGCACCCTGAAGTGTTTCTAATGTGCAACCAGGATTATGAACCAACAAGGAAGATATGCTGGTTTGATTTGACACGGGAGAAGAAGGACTTACAAACACAAGACTTCTGACTTAACATAGATTGCTGTTTTGCTTTTTACTTCCTGTGGCCATAATGGAATGTTCATCAGTGACAGGGATAAATTTGCAGCCTGAACGAGTCTGAACTACCTTCTCACAACGATCCGACATGAACCATTAACTAGAAATAACAAGTAATATATAGAGACACAAATGATAAGTAAATTGATGTGTGGCTATTAATTAGATGTACCAAGGAACATGGGGTATTCTCTGACAGGAGCCAATTAGTAAACAGGTGGCAAAATGTGTCCAGTGAAGGTCATCTAACAGGGGCACAGCCTTGCTTTTCCTCAAGCAGCTGTCAGGGAGTTTCTGTAGCAAGTCCTCTAAGATGCCACTCAGTTTGCTTAATCCTTACATTTTATGGAAAAGAGTTTCTTCCTCAGTACAGTAGTACATTCAACTGGTGTAACGATACATTTCATCCATTCGCAGATGCACATTTTAACATCTCTGAAATTTGGATGCATCTTAAAATTGAAATCACAAAAAAGTTATCACTGTTTAATTGGCAGCATTACTTTTTTTCTTGGTGGTACATGAAATAGTGTGAAGTGTTAGTTACTCAGTTGTGTCCGAATATTTACAACCCCATGGACTGTAGCCCACTAGGCTCCTCTGTCCATGGATTTCTCCAGGTGAGAATACTGGAGTGGATAGCTATTCCCTTCTCCAGGGGATCTTCCTGACCCAGAGATTGAATCTGGGTCTCTCACATTGCAGCTAGATTCTTTACCATCTGAGCCACCAGGGAAGCCCCTGAAATAGTGGAGCATCTTAAAATCAGTGGTGCAATGAAATATGGTATATTTAAAAATATCCCATCTCTGACTGTATCTTCCTACCTTTATTGCTACCTTCTTGGGAAACGTCTCTGTCATCTTTTGCCTACGTTCCTGTAGTAGCCTCCTAACTTATTCTACTTCTACCCTTTGCTATCTTTCAATCCATTCTCAGCACCTATACCAAAATATTCCTGTTACAGCTGAAGACTATACTTCGCTTTAGGCTAAGGCCCTCCCAAGATAGCTCTGATAGGTGGGGAAATGCACCTCCTGCTCCTCTTTGCATTTGCTACCATCCTCCCAGCTTCTTCCAAAAAACCCCTGAGCTTTGCTTATCATGTCATGAGATAAGTCAATGAGTACTCATCCTCACTGCAGTGAGCAGGCTGGCCAGTGGTCTTCAACGAAGGTGCTGGCTTTTGGCTCCTGGTCATTCTTGCCAACATTCTGCTATTTTTAAGTCTTAGTGATTTACAGGTACAGTTAGATGGTCCTTCCAATCCCCTGGCATGTGGGTCTTCATTCTTTCCCTTAGTGATCTTGCCCTTTACCCTGCCTCAGCACTCGCTTTCATGGGAAGTCATGCTTTTATCCTGAAACCGTGTCTCTTCCAAAATGCCAGTGTCACGTACTCTACAATTCTTTTGTTGCCTTTCCTGTTGATCCCTTTTAGTACCTGACTTCAGTCTCTTTAGTCTCACTCGGATCTTCACCCCACGACGTTACCATCTTTACATTCTCCATCCCTCCCTACCTGAAGTCTTCCTCTCCCTTGAGACCTCAGCCTAAATTCTATGGTCAATCATTTTAATCATTTCCTTGCACACAACTCTCTTGACATTTTTCAGTTGGTCATACGGCTTGGGGAAATCACTGATGAAACTTCTTCCAGACCTGGATCCATGACTGAAAATGACTGTAGTAAAACATACAACTATGCTAATGGCTGTCTCCCCTTACACACTGATGATCAATAACCTCAAGAGGACCTTTAAAGCTGCCAGGTAATCACATCATATTTTCCAGGTTTATTTTCTTTCCTACTATCTGGGTAGATATTTTTCACTTTCCTAGTTTCCTGAAACCTCTCATATTTTCTTTCCATTTTCACTTAGCTGATAATACCAAGGAAGGTGAATAAATCAGCAAGTGCTTCATCAATTCCCACTATCATATCCAACTTCAAATTGCATTGGTGTTTATATATTCTAACTTTTTTTTTTCCTTCTGGATGAACTGTCAATGTTATCAGTTAATGCCAAGATTTCTTCTGTGTGACAGACCCCATTCTGTCTGACTTACATCCCTCTAAGTTTCCATCTCTCTCCTGTATCATTAGCTTTCCCCTCTTGTGTGGGTTATTTCCTTAAGTGGTATTTCTCTCAACTTAAACAAATTACTATGACCTCATCACCTGCTTTTTTTCTTTTGCTGTAGGGAGCAAAACTCTAGAAAGAGTTGTCTACTCCTGTTGAATTTCTCTTGAATCCACTCCAAACAAATGCTCACTCCTACTCTTCACTCTAAGCACTCTTATCAAGATCACTAATGCTTTTGAACTGTGATGTTGGAGAAGACTCTTGAGAGTCCCTTGGACTGCAAGGAGATCCAACCAGTCCATCCTAAAGGAGATCAATCCTGGGTGTTCACTGGAAGGACTGATGCTGAAGCTGAAACTCCAATACTTTGGCCACCTGATGCGGAGAGCTGACTCACTGGAAAAGAGTCAGCTGGGAGGGACTGGGGGCCGGAGGAGAAGGGGATGACAGAAGATGAGATGGCTGGATGGCATCACCGACTCAATGGACGTGAGTTTGAGTGAACTCTGGGAGTTGGTGATGGACAGGGAGGCCTGGTGTGCTGTGATTCATGGGGTTGTAAAGAGTTGGACACCACTGAGTGACTGAACTGACTGAACTGAATGACCTGTAATGTCATTTGCACAACCCAGTGTCACATCTCCATTTTCACCTTATTAATCAGTATAGATAAATCTCTTAGACACTTTCTCACCTTCAGGGTAGCACTCTTCCTGTTTTCCTTCCATCTTGCCAGCTGCTCCTTCTCAGTCTCTTTTGCTAATTTTTTCCCTTATTTTCCTAACCTATGAATGTTGCACCCTGGAGTTTAGTCTGAGGATCTGTATTCCTTCCCCTATATATAGTAAATCCCTAGATAATCTTATTGAGTGCCATGTCTTTAAATATACTAAATACTGATGACTCCAAGCATGTTATCTCTATCTCAGACCTTTTCCCTGGACTTCAGACTTGTATAACCAACTTGTTACTTAACACATCCACTGGGATGTCTAGTAGGCATCTCAAAGTCAACGAGTCTCAAATGGAACTCTAGATATTTCTCCCCAAGGTATTTAAAAGAGTTCTGCATCTTATCTGGCAGAACTGGGAAGAAAAGCAGTGCCTTATTCTGGTAAAAACACTATGCTACTCGCATCAGAGAGAGAGAAAAAATGTTAAACTTTAATTAATGCCGTGGGTGGATTTATATATTTGGAATTGTAGCAGTTCCATCAAACAAGGAAGTATATTTTTACCTCTTCTAAACATCTGTGGGTTTAAAAATTCCATTTTAATAGGGAGCTTAGAAAAAATAGGATTTTTCTTTACTTGCTTTATCAGCTTTCTGTGTCTTATATTTTTATTTGCAAGATGATTTGTGCCATTTAATGAGTTATTTCTTTTAATTTAGACTATTGAACCATCCTTTGATCATTTGTATAATTTCAAATAATACAAACCCTCTCTCTACTTTTTGTAGTTCAAAATGAAAAATAATGTGGGAATGGGTGGGGCTAGGATCTGTGTAAAGTTCAGTTACTATTTACACAAAATAAAAAACATGAATAAGACATTAAAAAAAATTAATTAATTTTTTAAAATTGAAGAATAATTGCTTTACAGAATTTTGCTGTTTTCTGTCAAGCCAGACATTTTTAATATACGGAGTTGCCTGGGAAACTCTCAGGAAAATTCATGGAATTTAAATAGTTTAGGCCATATAATACATAAAAATTGACCCATTATTAAAACGAAACAGAATCACCTCTAAGTGCCAACATATCAAGGTCTTCTTGCTCACTCAAGGACAGTACTTCAGGGATTTTCCCTTTCTTGTATCAATGACTTTTTCCTTTATTGGGTTTTTCTCATCATCATATGGCATGCTGTAATACTTTCCAGCTTAAAAAAAGAAAAGCAAAACTCCCTTTGTCTTTTCAGTGACTGTTCAATCTCTCTGCTACTCTGCATAGAAAAATTCTTTGCAGGTATTGTTCATAAACCTCCCATTCTTACTTAAACGCACGTGTGTCCATTAATTTTACATTTGGCTACATACAAAAGAGAATGTAACATAAAAGTAATCAAAATAAAATAAGGTCAGATTCAGCCTGTTCATGGTTGGAATGGTGAGTCCACAGACAGATGGGACATGTCTTTCTACTATACCATCTTAGCTTGGGGCTTTCAATGTCACATGATCCACAAAGGCTGCTGGGGCTCCAGCCATCACTTTGGGTTTTAGTGCATGAAAAAAATGAATAAAAGGCTGTGTGGTAGATGTTACTATTAGTGTATAATTTTTCATACTTCCATACCCCTGCCATGGTTCATAGCTGATGGAAAGATAATAACCCTCTTCATTGACTTTGGGCTCAATTATGTAAGTTCTTTGGGTACTGGGTAGAAGTGATCTTTTGGGTCCTGAACCGAAGCACTAAGAAGTGTGGCAAATTTCCACAAGACTGCTTGAAGCTCCATTGCCCCCTCATGGGAATAGCATATTTTCCTTTCAGCCTGGAACTGAAGCTGCCCTGACCCTGACCCTGACCCAAAGCCTAGAATGCTGCCTTACTCAGCCAAGCCTGCCAAACTGCTGATCCAGAATCATGAAAGAAAATGTTGTAAGCCATTGAGATATTTTGGGGTTGTTTGTTTCATAGAACTATCACAGTAAAAATCTGACCAATACAGAGATGATGAATACAAAGAGTGCCTCCTGGCTTATAAGCTGACTTCACAGAAATGCCACACACACTTCTACTTATTTGTGATATGTGGTCATATTTTGATGAAAAGGAGATTACACAGTACACTGGATGCATCTAAACCCCCAATGAAACCAGAGTTCTTGTTACTAAAGAAGAGTGGGGCATGACTATTGGGTGGGAACCAGCAGTTGCCTCCACATGAACCCATTCAGGCTTTTTCTCCACCTCCCCATGAGACAGCTCTTGTTAACTCATCCCATATATTACTGACCTATTAGCAGTCATTGACACACTTTTCTCCATGAAATTTCATGGTTTAGTTTAGACCATTTGGTTCTTTTCCTACCTTGTCAGCCACACCTTGTCAGTCTCCTTTCCATGTTCATCCTCCTCCTTGAGCTCCTGAAAGTGCTTCGAGCTCAGTCTGCTACTTATTTTACAGGATAGCAACCTTCATGCTCTCACAGATCTTATCCCTCCCCAAGGTCTTAAATAACATCTACCTATGCTGATGACTCCCAAAGTGAGATCTTCAATTCAGATTTTTCTCATAAATTCAGATTAACATATCCAACAGCCTCCTTGGTCTCTGCACTAGATGTCTAACAGGTATCTCACAGAGAGCATGCCCCAAACAGAACTTTTCCCCATTCCCTACACATATCATTGCTTTCTATGGCGTTCCTTCTGGCAATTCCAAGTCTTCTGGAAGCACAAGCTAAAAATGATTCCTTTCTCTCAGACCGTATTTCCAAATCATCAGCAAATATTCTCAGCTATATCTTTATAAATAAATCATGCCATATTCAGTGAAAAGAAATGAACTCACTGTGTATGTGAACAACATGGATGAATCTTACAGACATAATATAAAGTAAAATATACCAGGGATAAAAATGACATATATTATTCTGTTTACACGAAGTGCATGAAACAGACAAATCTATAGAGGTCAGAATAGGGGTTATCTCTGGGGAAATATTGACAGGGAGGGATGGGAGGGATTCTGAGTTACATTAGTAGACACATATGTGAAAGTTAATAGGACAGTTCACTAAAGACTTGCATGTCATAAGTTGTATTTCAATAAAAAGAAATATAACTTTTGTTTCCTTACCAATAATTTGTAAACTACAGATTTCTGATGAGGTATAAGATATGTTTTTGTGTGTGTGCTCAATCTCACAGTCATGTCTGACTCTTTGATACTGTAGCTCATCAGGCTCCTCTGTCCTTGGGATTATCCCAGCAAGAATAGTGGAGTAGGTTGCCATTTCCTTTGGTGGGGGAGCCTCTGGACCCATAGATTGAACTTAAGTCNTCAAGCCAGACATTTTTAATATACGGAGTTGCCTGGGAAACTCTCAGGAAAATTCATGGAATTTAAATAGTTTAGGCCATATAATACATAAAAATTGACCCATTATTAAAACGAAACAGAATCACCTCTAAGTGCCAACATATCAAGGTCTTCTTGCTCACTCAAGGACAGTACTTCAGGGATTTTCCCTTTCTTGTATCAATGACTTTTTCCTTTATTGGGTTTTTCTCATCATCATATGGCATGCTGTAATACTTTCCAGCTTAAAAAAAGAAAAGCAAAACTCCCTTTGTCTTTTCAGTGACTGTTCAATCTCTCTGCTACTCTGCATAGAAAAATTCTTTGCAGGTATTGTTCATAAACCTCCCATTCTTACTTAAACGCACGTGTGTCCATTAATTTTACATTTGGCTACATACAAAAGAGAATGTAACATAAAAGTAATCAAAATAAAATAAGGTCAGATTCAGCCTGTTCATGGTTGGAATGGTGAGTCCACAGACAGATGGGACATGTCTTTCTACTATACCATCTTAGCTTGGGGCTTTCAATGTCACATGATCCACAAAGGCTGCTGGGGCTCCAGCCATCACTTTGGGTTTTAGTGCATGAAAAAAATGAATAAAAGGCTGTGTGGTAGATGTTACTATTAGTGTATAATTTTTCATACTTCCATACCCCTGCCATGGTTCATAGCTGATGGAAAGATAATAACCCTCTTCATTGACTTTGGGCTCAATTATGTAAGTTCTTTGGGTACTGGGTAGAAGTGATCTTTTGGGTCCTGAACCGAAGCACTAAGAAGTGTGGCAAATTTCCACAAGACTGCTTGAAGCTCCATTGCCCCCTCATGGGAATAGCATATTTTCCTTTCAGCCTGGAACTGAAGCTGCCCTGACCCTGACCCTGACCCAAAGCCTAGAATGCTGCCTTACTCAGCCAAGCCTGCCAAACTGCTGATCCAGAATCATGAAAGAAAATGTTGTAAGCCATTGAGATATTTTGGGGTTGTTTGTTTCATAGAACTATCACAGTAAAAATCTGACCAATACAGAGATGATGAATACAAAGAGTGCCTCCTGGCTTATAAGCTGACTTCACAGAAATGCCACACACACTTCTACTTATTTGTGATATGTGGTCATATTTTGATGAAAAGGAGATTACACAGTACACTGGATGCATCTAAACCCCCAATGAAACCAGAGTTCTTGTTACTAAAGAAGAGTGGGGCATGACTATTGGGTGGGAACCAGCAGTTGCCTCCACATGAACCCATTCAGGCTTTTTCTCCACCTCCCCATGAGACAGCTCTTGTTAACTCATCCCATATATTACTGACCTATTAGCAGTCATTGACACACTTTTCTCCATGAAATTTCATGGTTTAGTTTAGACCATTTGGTTCTTTTCCTACCTTGTCAGCCACACCTTGTCAGTCTCCTTTCCATGTTCATCCTCCTCCTTGAGCTCCTGAAAGTGCTTCGAGCTCAGTCTGCTACTTATTTTACAGGATAGCAACCTTCATGCTCTCACAGATCTTATCCCTCCCCAAGGTCTTAAATAACATCTACCTATGCTGATGACTCCCAAAGTGAGATCTTCAATTCAGATTTTTCTCATAAATTCAGATTAACATATCCAACAGCCTCCTTGGTCTCTGCACTAGATGTCTAACAGGTATCTCACAGAGAGCATGCCCCAAACAGAACTTTTCCCCATTCCCTACACATATCATTGCTTTCTATGGCGTTCCTTCTGGCAATTCCAAGTCTTCTGGAAGCACAAGCTAAAAATGATTCCTTTCTCTCAGACCGTATTTCCAAATCATCAGCAAATATTCTCAGCTATATCTTTATAAATAAATCATGCCATATTCAGTGAAAAGAAATGAACTCACTGTGTATGTGAACAACATGGATGAATCTTACAGACATAATATAAAGTAAAATATACCAGGGATAAAAATGACATATATTATTCTGTTTACACGAAGTGCATGAAACAGACAAATCTATAGAGGTCAGAATAGGGGTTATCTCTGGGGAAATATTGACAGGGAGGGATGGGAGGGATTCTGAGTTACATTAGTAGACACATATGTGAAAGTTAATAGGACAGTTCACTAAAGACTTGCATGTCATAAGTTGTATTTCAATAAAAAGAAATATAACTTTTGTTTCCTTACCAATAATTTGTAAACTACAGATTTCTGATGAGGTATAAGATATGTTTTTGTGTGTGTGCTCAATCTCACAGTCATGTCTGACTCTTTGATACTGTAGCTCATCAGGCTCCTCTGTCCTTGGGATTATCCCAGCAAGAATAGTGGAGTAGGTTGCCATTTCCTTTGGTGGGGGAGCCTCTGGACCCATAGATTGAACTTAAGTCTCCTGCCTCTCTGGTGGATTCTTTACCACTTGAGCTGTTGGGGAAGCCTGATATATAAGATGAAAAAGTACATTCATTACAGATGTATTTTGAGATATTGTGATTTATAATAAGAAATATATATTTGCATAAATCTCCTTAAACTTGGAAGTTCTCATCCTAATTGATGAATGCAACAAAGATATTGTCATTTCTGTTTATGAGGCAACTATTAGACCCTACTTAAGGGTAGGGGCTGGTTGCCAGAAGGACCACCTATATGATTAGGGGGCTGGAACTTTTTGTTCCTTTCCCCTGAACTCCAGGGACAGGACAGAGACTGGAGATTGGTTTAGTCACCAATGGCTAATGAATGAATCACTCATGCCTTATGTAATGAGGTTTCTGTAAGACTCCAAAAGTATGCAGTTCAGAAGCTTCCAGGGAGGGTGAACCAGAACGTTTCTATTAATACATGCCCTGGTGCCAGGCCCCAAGCTCCATGAGGACCTTTGTTTGGGGCTTTGCCCTCTGCATCTCTTCTTCACTGAATGATAATCTTTAATATCTTTTGTAATAAATTAGTCATCTGTTGCGTAAATGGGTTTGCTAAGTTCTGTGAGCTGTTCTAGCAAATTACTCAAACCCAAGGAGAGGGTCATGAAAACCTCTGCTTTATAGCCAATCAGTCAGAAGTATAGGTAACATTCTGGGCTTGTGACTGGCCTCTGACATGGAGTTTGGTCTGGGATTGAGCCCTTGGCTTGTGGAATCTGATGCCATTTCTGGGTAGATAGTTTCATAATAGAATTGAATTCTCAGACACCCTACTGGTGTCCAAGAACTGCTTGTTAGTATGTGAAAGCTTACACATACCTACACCCATACCCACACATGTTAGAAACAGGTGCAGGAATGCAACAAGATATTTTTAGGTATATCTATCTCTGTACAAAATTGGCCACTTAATACATCTACTGCTGTATCATCTGGTCCAAGCCACTGTGATTTCTTGACTAGATTATCAAAAGAGCTTCTTAGTATCCCTGTTACTCCATCCAACTTCCCTTCAGGGTATTACCCACATAGCACTAAGAGTATCTCTTTAAAATTCAACTCAGACTATGTCAATCCTTGCTGAAAACCCTCTGAAGATTTCCCACTGAGCTCAGAGTAAAAGCCAAAATCCATATGTCTGCCCCCTTACTTCATGTCCCTGCTCCAAAGTCATCTAAACAGTGAGGACTATCATGACTACTAATAGTATTCTCCCAACTTTTTGATACTCTCTACCCCCTTTAACTGCTTTTTCATTATCATTCAAATAATTCTCTTACAGAGTATCTGTTTAGCATTTTATTTTATTTTTATCTCCTTCCCCACTGGAATAAGTGGTGAAGTTTATAGTATCCCTCCTTGAGTCTGGATGGATTCTGACTGCCTAACCAGTAGAATATGATGAATGTGATGATGGACTGGTTCCTTGACTTGACCCTTAAGAGACTTTTCCTGTCTCTTGGAACGTACTCTCTGGGATACCTGAGTGACTATGTAAGAAGTCCAGCTACTCTGAGAGTTCGATGTTGGGCAGGTTACATGGAGATGCTCCAGAGAACTACCTCAGGAGAACTCCAGCTATGACAAATATCAGTTAAGCCACCTCCAGACCAGTCATCCTCTATGTAAATACTACCAAGTACCTTCAGCCAATGTCACATGGAGCAGAAAAATTGTCCAGCTGAGCCCTGCCTGAATTACTGAGGCAACAATCATGAGCTATAATAAAATGGTTGATATTTTAGGTCACAACATTCTGGGCTAACTTGTTAAGGAACAATAGCTAACTAGACAGAAGTTCTCTCTGTGTGTGGTGGGTATCAACCAGCAGGTTTTATTTCAGGGTGTGTGTTTCAGGAGCAGGTAGGCAGGCTTCCTCCACTTTTCAGTGTCAAAAGCAACAGAGTTTTCCCCTTGGTACTCACGTCCCCACTGGCTCTGGTTCTTTTCAGGCAGATCATGTAATTTCATTATAGAAAAGATTGTAGACTTCAGCCTGGGAACAGATATTACCCACTGCCAGTCTCTCAGTGTGTGGGGTGCAGGAGATAACTCTCAGGTGTCCCATATGCCCTCCTCTATTTATCTTGATCACTGATCAGAGACTCCGAGGTAGTACCTGGAGAATTGCTTCTGAACCCCTGTGATGACTTTCTCTGTGTGTCTCAGGCATCAGCTCCCTGCAGTTGGTTCTCTGACACACTCCTAACCCCTTTCTTGCCCTTAGAAATTCATCAAAATGTCTTGAGTCAACTCACGGATTCCAATTTTTCTTACCAGAGCTGTAACAGGTTAATTCCTTTCTGTACATCTTTGCTGTCATTTCGATGGGATGGAGGAGTGGTGGGAGGGAAACACATGTGCTGTGTTTACTCTCCTAAATACGAATGTGTATCACTACATTAAAAAATACAAATGGCAGGAAACTTTGAAAGAAGTGAAGCTGTCTTGATCCTTCCAGACCAGCCGCCCTCCATCTGACTGCCACCGGGTGCCCTCAGCCAATGTCACATGGAGTAGAGGAGGAAACAGAGTTTTGGTTGTTCCAGCCACTTCTTTGCACTTGTTCAGAGGCTGAACTGGCTGAATCCAGCTAATCAGGAATTGCAAACTCATTTCCTCTGGCCACTGGGACCATCTTAGTTCAAAACTGTCCTGGCTTGTCAAAGCTCATGTGCACACAAGCACGGTGTGTGTGTGTGTGTGTGTGTGTGTGTGTATGTGTGCATGTGTTGGTGGTGGAGGGGGGTGGGTAAGGAAGGAGAGAGAAGGATTTTCCCCCAAACCAGGTTCCCTAACAAGCCTTTCAGTCTGTAGTGAATCTCCCCACAGAGTAGAACTTCATAGAATGAAACGTCTAGGTAAAGCATATGTGTCTTTTATATATTCTCAGATCTTATTCTTTAATTACCTCAATTGCAAACATTATTACTGTATAGAGTAGCAATATACTTTTATTGCACAACCAACTAAAATGTTCATCAAGTATTTTTAATGATGTGAGAAAATGCTTACATAAAATCTTGAGAATGAAGACAAAAGAAGAAAGCATCATTCAAAATGTTAGCCTGTGATTTCAAAAGTAGAAAAAAGCATAGAATTAGGATGGTATATGAGGACACTCATTTTATTTGCTTAGGAGAATTGTGGATGTTTTTATTCCAAAAAAATGTATGTGTAATCTAAATAAACTTTTTTTTTTAAAGCAAGAATATGCCTGAGAGGATATAGGACTTTTCTTTTTTTTTTTTTTAATTAATTTATTTATTTATTTTTAAATTTAACTTTACAATACTCTATTGGGTTTGCCATACATCGACATGAATCCACCACAGGTGCACACAAGCTCCCAATCCCGAATCCCCCTCCCACCTCCCACCCCCCAACGTCTCTCTGGATCATCCCTGTACGCCAGCCCCAAGCATCCTGCATCCTGTATCAAACATAGACTGGTGATTTGTTTCTTACATAATAGTATATATGCTTCAGTGCCATTCTCCCAGATCATCCCGCCCTCTCCTACTCCTTCTGAGGCCAAAAGTCCATTGTCTAGCATACGATGGACAAATAAGGTTCTGTGTCCAGCTATGGGTTGTTAATAATTCAAACTGACCAGTCTACTGAAAACAACTAGAAATGTTGGACAAAAGATATTAAACATGTAGCAATAATAAGATGGTAAGAGATTGCCAAATCAAAATATTACCAGTGGTGCCACCCTGGGGGATCAGCAGAGTACCACAGGTCCTGCTTGCCCTGTGCTTCCACTGAACTTGCCAAATGAGTAGCAGCTTTTGGAACTCGCTAGGTGAAAGAGAGAGAAGTCCAACAGCCATCCAGGTTGGAGAGTCTAAGAGGAGACCATCACCTAGAAAGTTTGGAACCCAGAAATGTCATACCCTTGGGATAAGGGTTAACTAGGAGTGCATCAACCCCGCTCCCAGGAACTATAAGGACCTGTGTGTTGGCTTTCAGCAGAGAAGTGGTTTTACAAAAATCCTGCGAAATTTTAAGCACATGTCTATCTTCACTGGGACTCACAGTTCCAGCTTTCACCTCACATGGGTTAGTACAGGTAGATCTTGGTTTTGTGAGAATTGATAATTTCATAATTTGGGGCAGGTAGCTCATTCTGAGAAAAAAGTTTACAATGAAAATACATAATCAGGTACAAACGTGAATACTCATTTGGAAGAGCAAAGGAGTCATACAAATTCCAAATTTAAAAAGCTGACAAACATTAATATAAACATCTCCAAATCCAGAAAAGTAAGTTATTTTATTATTCAAAGTCTGATTCAATAGAATCATTTCCCCCTATTATTTTTTGGCTGCTTTGATAGCATCTTTATATGACAATGACTTTGTAATGTAACTTTCTGTATAGGGAACGTAAAGATGATTTAGTCCTCACTCTAACATGGGTGATAGAAATATATTTTATTATTGATGGCCTGGAAAATTTTGTTTAAGTTTTATACCTCATTAATGGTATATCATGTACATTTTTAGGATTGCTGTCAAATTTGGCAAATTCTTTTCCGAGTTTATTTTATGTATAGGCTATAAAATTTCAGAACATTTTACATTTTCTTGGGTAGTGACTAATCATGACTATTCTTTAAATCAATGACCTGCCTTGTTCCTGATGCCCAGGTTGTAATGACATATTTAGTTTTTGTTACTTTAGTTTGTGTCCGTATTTTCTGTCAAATTGGCAAGCCATTTGATTCTTTTTAATGTGATCAGATATTTGAGTTTTTATTAATTTCATTTTCAAGTTGTCCAAGAATCCGTTTTTTACCTTTAAAATTTATGTCTTTCTCTAATCATTTACTGCTCCTGAGTGCTGTGCTCAGTCGTGTCTGACTTTCTGCGACCCCACAGACTGTAGCTTGCCAGGCTTCTCTGTTCATGGGATTTTCCAGGCAAGAATACAGGAGTGGTTTGCCATTTTCTTCTCCATACTGTTCCTGGCATAATCTAAAAAAAAATTTTTTTATAGCTATTTTCTTCTTGATAGCAGAATAATTTTAATTGACCTTTTCATTCACCTTTATCACCTTTTTTGTATATCCAATTAATGTTTTATCAAAATTTCCTTTTTGCTGTTTTAAAATAAATTTAAAGTTGACAAGAGGTACCCATTAGTTGGATCTAACTCAGGCTCCCCTGGTGGCTCAGTGGTAAAGAACCCATCTGCAATGCAAGAGCTGCAGGAGAGGTGGGTTCAGTCCCTGGGTCGGGAATATCTCCTAGAGGAGGGCATGGCAACCCACTCCAGTATTCTTGCTTGGAGAATCCCATGCACCGAGGAGGCTGGTAGGCTACAGTCCATAGAGTCGCAAAGAGATGGACATGACTGAAGCAACTTAGAATGCATGCATGTGGGATTTTTTTTTATCACTTGTTTTATTAAAAATTATTGTAGTTACAATATTTTGTTTTTACCAACTGTTTGAAAAAATTATTTGGCATCTCATCTGAGTTTGTGTTTTTTTGCTGAATTGTTGAAATATATATATTCAAAGAATTAAAATGCCACTCTACTGTTGCAAGGTTGAAAAGTTTTATAATCGACAAGACATCTCATTACATTTCTTAGGTTATTTAAAGAAAGCTACACCCTGCCAAGAATATTTAAGATACTCCACATAAAGGACAACTGGAAAAGAAAAAGAGTAACAGCTGCAAAATAACAAAGTAGTCAACCATATCAGGGACCGTGGAGGCAGCTTTTGTCAGACGAGGCTAAAGGAATTGCTGATAGATATATGAAGGGGAGTTGTGCAGTCTGTGCATCTGTCTATGATTATTACTGCACAGCACATTACACTTGCCTGGAACTTGTTTCATGTTGTTAATAAACCTACAGTAGAAGCTCTTTAGTTGACGAAGAGGTTAGAAATCACGCTCAGAGTTGGGGTTTGGGGGTTTGCTTTTTGCTATGTCATTGTGTTTAAATAATTACAGTTACTCAATTCCCAACTGATGAGAGTTTGTCCCATATTGTGACAAAACTACAATAATGTGGTAGCATTTGCTGTTTCTTTTGTTGGATTTATCATTTTATTTTAAACATGTTTTTCATTACTTTAATTATTCACACACTGTTTTAGGTAAATAGGCTATTTGTTTTTCCATTTGAAATTTTGCAGATGCTTATGCAAAAATACATCAGCTTCAACGAGTAGATGATGCCTATGACATTTCTGTTATCTGAAGAATACTCTCTTCATCGTCACCTCCAAAACCTTTCTTTTGAATACTCAATACTTCCAACTACTTTACAGATCACATAAAAATAATGTATGTTTTTATTTTCTGTTTGTAATTTTCTCCTTGGACTTTTACAAAATTTTGTTAATATTTTTCCCTAGGTGCTTCATAGTTTTGCTGTTAGTGTACATGGTGCCTTTTAAAATATTTACAACATCTTCTGCATTGTTATATAGAAAATCAAATGTTTTTCTAGACAGATTTCATAGCTATGATCACTGCTGACAAATTCTAATTCCAGTAATTTACCTGTAAATTAGATTAATTTGAATTTTCAGCATAGAACATCATATGATTTAGGATAAAGACAGATTTATTTATTCCTTTTCAATCTTTGTGGCTTAATTTTTTATTCTTGCTTTACTGTACTGGCTATGACTTCAGCATGATGTTGAATAGAATTGGTGATAACAGAAAACTTGATCTTCTTCCTGACCTCAGAAGGAATATATTCAATATTTTCCCCCTTAGCTATGATGAGCACTGTAAATTTTTTTTTTAACCATATACTTGTTTCCATATTGACATTCTGAGTTAGAAGGATGTACAAAGTTCTAAGACTGGAAGAAGAAGCTGGGGAAATGGCTACTACCTTAGAGTACGTGGTGACGGGGACTTCACGGAGTCGGAAGGATTGAAAAGACTGATGTTGGAGTAGAGGGTCAGTGGGCATGTTGGAAGGTGGTAGAAGAGACGCAGTGAGAGGCAGAGGCAAAAACCAGGGGCCACTCTCATTAATTCCAGCACTGTCTTTGTAGGAAACCCAGCTGTGTGAGCAGGAGGTCCTCCACTTGGGAACAGGACCAAGAACAGGGTGGGCAAGAACAAGGGCATCATTCCTGACATATGCCCAAGTCACATTCTGAATCTGTCTTATTTATGTTTTACTAGATCACATGGGAAGTAAACTAATTATTGGACTTTCTTTAGAGTTGCCAGTCTGACTTTCCTGGCGAAGGGTGGAAGGTTGATGACATCATGCCCCAAGCGGCAGACAGCTTAAGCAAACTTATCCATGGTTCATCAGGGCTGCAGAAATCAAAGGCCCGTCCTAGCCATTGAGAGTAAAGGTGGTTGGTGCATGTTTTTAATTTTCTTTAAACTTTATTTTAGTGTTGAAAATTAAGAAAAAAAAATTCTTTGCAAAACGTTAAGACATTTCAGACCATGTCCCTTCTACTGACCCCACTCCTGAGGAAACGACAATTGCCAGTTTGTTATTTCTCCTTCCATATATGTTTCAACAAATCTGTGTTCATAAATACGGCTGTAAAATATAGACAATGGTGTTATTGCGTGTGTATGTGTTTAATACAAATTCTATCACATTCAAGTTTTATTTTGTCCTTCCACCTTTTGGAGCATCAATTTCTTCAAAAGTTATCTTCAGAGGAAATGCCACAAGAGCTACTATGAAACAATATTCTCTGAAAATGTTTGTCAGGAATGATAATGAAAATGGAGATAGAAGATGCGAATACCATAGAAGTTAAGAAAATTGAAAATGGCTTAATTTATGGTGGAGACTGTGTGGCAGATAAAAGAAAAATAGCTGTCCGGAATTTCTTTTTTCTTCGCCTAAGGCCCAGAGGGCACCCCCACATCTTAGCGACAAGGAGCTCAAGCGAGGGCTCTGGTTGGTATCAGCATGTCTATTAATTGTTTCCTCTTCTTAAGATCAAACTTGAATGAAGAGGCTAAATGAGTTTCCTTTAAATGAGAAAAGGCTCTTGTTAAGTTGCAATAGGACTGCTGCAAAGATGAAGGATGAATATGAGGTGTGTGTTTTAAGGACTCTGCTTCCAATTATTTTTGTCCCTTTATTGTTGAGAAGCAGTGCCTGCATTAGAAGGATCGGTGACTGAATACTCTTCAGAAATTCATTATATGTAGCTTCCACTTTTTAACCTTTGCCTGTGAGTGATTTTTGAAATGCGCTTATGGTGGACAATTTTTAAATTCTAAAGGTGAATGAAATGGCATTGTCAAAGCAGTAATGTCTGTAATGATGAGAACACCAGTGCCTGGAAATTGAGTTCTTCAAGGGAGGGATATTATGGGAAGAGGTAAAAAGAATTGTGTCTTGATTTCCAATATATTAATTTATTCAAATAGTTTCACCTAATTATATATTGGAATCATAGAATGCTAGAGTCAAAAAGACCTTAGTGATAATCCAGTTATTGAAATAAATTTTATAGATGTAATGAGAGAGCCCAGCAAACTACATGAACAGTCCAAGGTCACAGAGCTGGTTAGTGGAAGGAAAAAGAAAAACCCAGGCTTCCTGAATTGAGTGGGTACTATGGGTTTTCTCTACAATGTGCTGCCTCCTTAATTTGGCCCTTCAATGATCTATGTATTGATTGAAGACTAACAATAAAATGAAACTTTTGAGAGATAGAATGGGGTGGAGGAAGGGATATTAGCTATGGAGTTAGATATCCACATTTGAATTCTGAATCAGCCAATCAGGCAAGTTCCTTTACTGATGTAGCCTTAGTCTGACAATTTAAAATGCCTATCTGACTAAGTTTTTAGGGAGCTAGATGAAATAATTTCAGGGAAGTGACAACAGGACCCAACACCTTGTAGCTTCTTAAAAGTGGTTGGTTGTCTGCCGCTGCTGCTGCTGCTAAGTTGCTTCAGTCGTGTCCGACTCTGTGCGACCTCATGAACTGCAGCCTATCAGGCTCCTCTGTCCATGGGATTTGCCAGACAAAAGTGCTGGAGTGGGTTGTCATTGCCTTCTCTGGGTTGGTTGTCTAGTCTTTGTTAAAAAAAAAAAAAAAAAAAAAAGATGTTAAAAGGGAGGAAATAAAGAAAAAGAACAAAATAAAAAAAAACTTATTAGAAATAACTGCTATTGTTCTCCTTTTCCTTCCTTTCCTAATCTCCTAAATTAGGTAACAGTTATAACTCCAGTTTTGTCTAATATGTCACATGATCTTGGGACTTAGGGAAGGTTGCTAGGAGTCTAATTTTACATAACGACCTAAGAAATGGTGAGGAAAACTCTGGAACTTGTGACTAAGCCCTAGATAGCTTAGATGCAAGCACTCAACAGGAGAGAAGGCAGAGGTCGCCCATGATTTTTAGGAACGGTCCTCAATGCATAGGAAACCAGCTTTGAGAATGCAGAATAAAGCTCCTGTGATTTAGTCAAGGGTGAGTGTCGACTGCGGGAAATGGTTTTTTGGTGTGATAACTTGGTGGGATCATCAAAAATGCCCTCTTATGAATCCCAGCTCATGCAGATTGGAGAAGCATTTTCAAAGCCTGTTCTCCAGTAGCTCTTCAAGCTTCAAGGATTAACAAGCCAGGACATCTTACTTCTGGGAAAATGGCCTCAAATTCTTGAAACAAGGGCTGTGAGAAACTAAGGTAGAAAATCAGTGTGAAACAAAGTAACAACAACAGAGGCATATCCCTCTCCTTTTCTGCTCCAGTGATCCTGGCCAAAAGAGCTGGGAAATGTAAATACGCTTTAAGTTAAAGAAGGCTGCCATCAACTGCCAGATCTAGCTGATGGGACAAAATGATAAAATGCACCCAGAGAAGTGGCTTTGAATTCTCTCCCGAAGAAAGTGGTATGATTGCAAGAGAATTAAGTAGAGAAGAACTCAGACATTCCAGAAAGAAGGAGAGAGCTGGAGGAAAAAGTCAGACCATGAAATATAAGGGAATGTGTCCCCCAGATTCAAAGCTGGAAGTAACTGTCAGGGAAATGACAGGTGCTTCTCTTCTTTACTTGGAACTTCCTCTTGTTGCTATCCAGTGGATACGTTCAGCTCTCTAGAATCCAGTCACTGCCCTCACTGAAAACGAGCTGGAAGAAGCACCCTTCAGCTCCTTCCTGGGTATAAATCCTGAAGTCCACCTGAGGTCAGGGTGTCCTTCCACCTCCTGACTCCCTTCCTCACCCTTGCCCTTTCCCTTGGCCCTGGTTCCTTCAAGCAAATAGATGTAAGGAGATTCTCCTGGAGTCCCTCTTCTTATTTCCCAGGAAGGCTTTTCCTTCTCACACTGTGGCCTGGCCAGTCCTGCCCTCAATCTGATCCTGCCTGCTCTCTATCTAGCAGAATTAACTGGCACTCCTGGTTTAGGGTTTAAGGATGTGGATGTATTTACCTTTAAACATCTGGACAAGCCTGGCTGATCTAGATAGAGGAATTGCCAAATATATAGGCACATTGTAGCAAAGGAAGACCATGGCACACTTAAGTTGGAAAGCACCAGTTACAAGAACAAGCAACAGTTTTTTTCAGAGAGAGATAAATGTATTGGGAAAGACGATAATGATTCTCTGCTAATTCTAGGTTTTCCTTATCATCTCTGTCACTCAGTACTTCACTCCTATTCTGTAGTTTTGTTAACCTCGTTAGCTGCCATTTTGATTCAGTTTTCCTGTTTCTTCTGCTTGAACTATTTTTTTAAATGTATAATTACAACATAAGCCAGAAGTCCAGATAATATTAAGCTAGAAAGGCCTTGGTAATATGCATTTGAACCACAAAAAGGAAATGAGCACATTTGTGTGATAAATGAAAGTATGTTATCTTGCAGGAATAGTGAACACTAAGGTTATGCAATGTGAAGATTCAACGACGTTTTCCCAAGTTCAAAGACTCTGTTTGGGAAATTATTTCCCCTGGGTTAGAGGCTGGTGTTAAGTAGGCAGAGAATTGGAAGCTGATAAAGGAATTACTAATACTGCCATTTGTTTTACAGATTTCAATGAAAGGATTTAATATGATGGTTAAACTATAAATTACATTTAGCAAAGCTATGAGAATGGCATTTTCCTTAATTTAATATTCCTGCTTAATGCCAGGAGACATTAATCCAGGAGGCATTGGGTGGTCTCAAATTCAAACTAAATCGCTGGTACTTATGCTTCCTGGTTAAACAAGAAATACTGTGCATTAGACTGGAGAGTGGAATGAAGTATTACATTGTATTTTAAAATCCAGAATTGACTGCTATCCCATTGCACTTGAAGCATTTAACAGATCTAAGTGAAATCAAGTGTTTGGAAAAACACTTCAGTTTCTCTTTTCATTAGTTTGACAGTTGCAAATAAAGTAGAGTTCACTTTATTAGGTGTCCTAGTCAATAAAAATGAACATTTAGAGAAAATGAGCACTGAGACACAAATGTGAATACCTACTATCATCAAATCATAAGCTTGAAAAAAAAAACTGATTTTATAGAATTCATTGGGAAAATTCTGTGACGTTTTCCAATCAGGTAAAGAGAGCTTATTTTGTTCAACCATGAGTTTGACATAATTTCTCTAGCTGTGAATATTTTTCATTCCAAGTTAAGTTTTGTGTGTGTGTGTAAACTGTTCTCCATGTTTGTTTAGTTTCGATTTTCATTTAAGTCTTCTTCAGTGAGGTCAGTCACATAAAAAGGTAGAGGCCTTTTAGCCAAATGTCCCATACCTTCTCTTATTTCTCTATCTAGCATCCTAGTTTGGAGAAGGCGATGGCACCCCACTCCAGTACTCTTGCCTGGAAAATCCCATGGAGGGAGAAGCCTGGTAGGCTGCGGTCCATGGGGTCGCTAAGAGTCGGGCACGACTAAGCGACTTCTCTTTCACATTTTACTTTCGTACATCGGAGAAGGAAATGGCAACCCACTCCAGTATTCTTGCCTGGAGAATTCCAGGGACAGAGGAGCCTAGTGGGCTATCATCTATGGGGTCGCACAGAGTTGGACACGACTGAAGCAACTTAGCAATAGCAGCAGCAGCATTTGCGGTGTATCATGAGACAACCATTAAGAGGATATGGAAGCAGATCAGACAGAATGAACAGACACCATTGGCAATAGATTGATGAGAATAAAATAGAAAAGAACATCTCATAATCTGGGAAAGCTTGTCAAAGAGATGCCTGTGTATCCTGCTTATACATGGGAGTTTGGAAGCTATGACAATTGTTAGTAGTTTAATTTAACAGAAATAGTAACTGACACCAACTTGATCATGCTTCTCTACCTAAAATTCTTCCATGGATGCCATCAGTGCAGGTCAGTCGCTCAGTCACCCTATGCGACCCCATGAACTGTAGCACACCAGGCCTCGCTGTCCATCACCTACTCCCGGAGTCCACCCAAACCCATGGCCATTGATTCGATGATGCCATCCAACCATCTCATCCTCTGTCGTCCCCTTCTCCTCCTGCCCTCAATCTTTCCCAGCATCAGGGTCTTTTCCAATGAGTCAGCTCTTTGCATCAGGTGGCCAAAGTACTGGAGTTTCAGCTTTAGTATCAATCCTTCCAATGAACACCCAGGACTGATCTCTTTTAGGATGGACTGGTTGGATCTCCTTGAGTCCAAGGGACTCTCAAGAGTCTTCTCCAACACCACAGTTTAAAAGCATCAATTCTTCGGCACTCAGCTTTCTTTATAGTCCAAATATCATAGCCATACACGACCACTGGAAAAACCATAGCCTTGACTAGATGGACCTTTGCTGGCAAAGTAATGTCTCTGCTAATATGTTGTCTAGGTTGGTCATAACTTTCCTTCCAAGGAGTAAGCATCTTTTAATTTCATGACTGCAATCAGCACCTGCAGTGATTCTGGAGCCCAGAAAAAGAAAGTCAGCCACTGTTTCCATTGTTTCCTCATCTATTTGCCATGAAGTGATGGGACCTGATGCCATGATCTTAGTTTTCTGAATGTTGAGCTTTAAGCCAACTTTTTCACTCTCTTCTTTCACTTTCATCAAGAGGCCCTTTAGTTCTTCACTCTCTGCTATAAGGGTTGTGTCATCTGCATGTAGCATCAAGTTCTTTAGAGCCATTTTCTGGCCTTGGAAATTTGTCAACTTTATTCACCCTGTTCCCTAGTTCTCTCTGTTTGAGCCACATTTGCCTTCTATTAATTCATTCCAAATATCCATCTCTTTTCTGCTTTTAGGAAACCTGCATATCTTGTTACCTTATCTGAATTGCTGCTTAACCCACTAACCCCTTTACCTAGCTTATCCTTTTTTCCAGCTCTCCTTTTCTGGGAAGCCTTCTTGTTCCCAAGGACTATGTCAGGGCTGCTTGTTATAGGCTCTCACAACACCCTTTGGCACTCACTAAATTTGTTGTTAGCTGCTTTTTAAGTTATTTCCTTAATGTCTGTTTTCCTTCTTAGACTGGTAATTCCATGAGCATAGGAACCATTATGTGTCTTATTTACAAGCATGTAGTATGGAATGTGATGAGAAAAAATTTACCTGCATAAATCAGTGAACAAGGCAAAAATCTAGTGTCATGGCTTGAATTGTGGGTCCCCTTCAAAAGACTTAATAGCTTAACCTCTAACATCTGTGAACTTGTCCTTATTTGGGAAAAGGCTCCTGCACATATAATTAAGTTAAAATGAGGTCATTAGAGTGGATCTTAATTGAATATAATTGGTATTTTTATAAGAAGAGAAAACGCCATGTGAAGTCAGAGACAGAAGGTGAAGGCCACGTGGCCACAGAAGTAGAGATCGCAGTGACATACCTGAAAGCCAACTCCAGAAGAAAGGAAAAGGCAAGAAAGGGTTCTGCTGAGTCTCAAAGGAAACATGCGGTGTAGACACCTTAATTGCAGAACTCTAGCCTACAGAACTGTGAAGAATAAGTTTCTTCTGTTTTAAGCACCCCCAGTTTAGAGCAGCCCTTGAAAACCAACACATCCAGCTACAAGAGCTGATGCCGAAGGTTACATCTGAACCAGCAGCAGGTGACCCTGACTCCTATGGCGATGGATGGCCAAGGCCACGTTTGCTCTCAGAACTTGGGATCAGATTGATCTGACAGGTGAGGCATGATTTAATTAAACTGAAGAGAGAGAGGAGTTTCACGGGCTTGGCACCCATGAGAATGAAAGTGTTAGTTGCCCAGTCATGTCCAACTCTTTGCGACCCCATGGACTGCAGCCCGCCAGGCTCCTCTGCCCATGGAATTTTCCAGGCAAGAATACTGAAGTGGGTAGGCATTCCCTTCTCTAGGGGATCTTCCTGACCCAGGGATCGATCCCGGGTCTCCTGCATTACAGGCAGATTCTTTATTGAATAGCTAATAGTAATAGTTAACATTTAGTGGGCAATTATATATATGAACATCATCAAAGTCCTATACTAACATGATTTTATTCCTGTAAATAACTTATGAGGTCTACTTTATTAGTTACTATAAGGCCTGTTATTCTTATTTGTGGATAAAACACTGGGGAATAGTGAGACTGAGAAATGGTAGGGCCTTGATTTGAATCCAGGCAAGTACGAAATATATCCAAAATGGAAAGACGATCCAGAATATGCCAAAAATATTTATGAAGGATTCATATGGGTCAAACTATTTCACAGGCTGCTGCTGTGCACTGAGATGGAGCCTATTTCAAAGCTATTATTGACATGTAGGTATACACTTTCTATTTTTGAGTTTGTTTTTGACAGTAATGTCAATCAGTCTACCTGTTTCAGAACACCTTTGGCAATGTGTTGTGATATTGTCATCATATTCAAAATTTTGGTTTTATATCCACCTCATTAAATCTGGAAGTAGTTATGACATTCCAGTACTGACTGCTTCCTGTCTTACCGGTTCCTTTTCTTCTGCTGCCAAAGTAGGTCACTGAGTAGCCCAGGCTCAGAGAAGGAGAATGCAGAGGATTCAAAAGCCAGAAGGAATCCTGATGGAGAGAGATGATTAATCCTTACTCTAGACAGAATTGCATTTCTCAAAGGTGGATCTATTCTTGGATTTCCCAAAAGAAAAAGATTCCACTGAGCCTCTTGGTGTCGACAGTGTGAGAGGTGGAGACAGGACAGGGTCAGAAAATCTGAGCTTCACCCCTTGGTCTTCATCTTCTCACTCCAGCCTGCTGAGCCTCCATCACCTCACCTGTGAGATGGAGGGAACAGTAGCTTGCATGCTGCCAGAGTTTTTTGAGTGACAAAAAAGAGACCATATAGAGGAAGGTGTTTCTTCATCCAGGTCAATTCCACTAAAAAGTGCTATTGGAAGGGAGCATCTTTTCTTTCCTTTGAGATAGGTGAACATTTTTATTGTGTCCCAGGGATCTTTACGTTTAGCTTTTCCAGCTTTTTTTTTAAACACCAATCATCAGTACTGGTCTTTTGGAGCTTTTTCAGTTTTTCATTTGCCGTATACCAGGCAGAAGCTCAAACCGCACAAAGCATCGTTTCTCTCAGCTAAACACACTAAATAAGTCACTAATGGGAACATCGAGAAAAGTGCTGTTTTGAGAAACTGCATATTTTTTACTTAGTAGTGATTCACTAGAGCCATAGGTTAATTTTGATAGTTTTGGCATACTAATAAACTTGTGATACTAATTTTCACAGCTCACTTTTTTTCTGCTCTAGATATACTTCTCAGAGTTTCTTTTTCCTTTATCCTGATTTTGGTAATTTTTTTTTAAAGATCATCTCAAATACTAAAGAAACTATCCCAAAACATAGACAGTGTTCTCAAAATACTATGCTGTATGCTCTCAAAAAAAAAAGTGTTCATTATCCAAACCACAAGTCTAAGTAATGTGAGCGTTGATCCCAAGCACTTTATAGGAATACATACTAATGACTGATAGTAATGATGACAACAATACAATTAGGGCAATTCACTAAGGTCATATCATGTGCCAGGCACTGCATTGTTATTTTTGTATTTATTATCGGTGTCTTCACAATAATTCTGCCAAAGGATCACTACTACCCTTATTCTAGGGCTTCCCAGGTGGTGCTAGTGGTAAAGAACCTGCCTGCCAATGCAGGAGACATGAGAGATGTGATTCAGTCCCTGGGTTGGGGAGATCCCTTGGAGAAGGGCAGGGCAACCCACTCCAGTATTCTTGCCTGGGAAATCCCATGGACAGAAGAGCCTGGTGGGCTACAGTCCACAGGGTCACAGAGTCGGTCAGATACAACTGAAGCAACCTAGCACACTCGCACATAACCTTATTCTGCAGAGCTGAAAGCCAACGTTTTCATAGATTCGGTAAGTTGCAGAAAAACAATTCAAACCGCTTAGGTTCGGGAACTGACTCAACAGCCCATGTTTTAGCCTGTGCTCACTCTTGACTTCCTCCTGGAGATGCTAGGTTCATTAAGGACTGAGCCGGCCTGGTTTGAGAAACTGTATAGGATCATGGCATGAGAATATTGTGGAGACTTTTTGCCAATATCTGTAAAAATCTGCTCTCCTGCCCTTTATAGTAGCTGTTGCATCCATCTNCTAGGTTCATTAAGGACTGAGCCGGCCTGGTTTGAGAAACTGTATAGGATCATGGCATGAGAATATTGTGGAGACTTTTTGCCAATATCTGTAAAAATCTGCTCTCCTGCCCTTTATAGTAGCTGTTGCATCCATCTGCTCAATAAATTTCTTAATCACCTCTGGTGATGTGATTCTGACTCCTTAAGTATTTTGTCTCTGCCACCCGGGGGGAATGCTTATTGTTACAGCATCTGCTCATCCCATTCCTCCTGGTAAGCTTTGAGGCAGAAAATTCACTGGAGGGTTTTTAGCGACGTCTACCTTTTCTGCCTGTGAGGAGAGGTTGCCATCTGTCAGTGGTCATGGAGTATCCTTCACTGACCTCTTGCATTTAATTTCCTGGACTGAGTGCTCACCCCACCC
The DNA here is from genome assembly GCA_006410875.1 of Neotragus pygmaeus. NCBI lineage: Eukaryota > Metazoa > Chordata > Mammalia > Artiodactyla > Bovidae > Neotragus > Neotragus pygmaeus. The sequence continues at coordinate 1,901,088 of SJYV01047685.1, read as the reverse complement.
CATTCTATTTATTGTGGTGGTTTTGGGTCTCTCCTTAAACAAGTAGTTAAGAAATTGTAATTCCTCCAGGGAGGACTAAATTTATGCTTTTCAGTAAGGCAAAGAATATATCCTCCTGTGATATGACTTTGGTTTTTCTTAAGGACAGTTTTATTATTTATGCTTTTCATAGTATTGAGTTTCTCATTTACTTACCATAATATGACATGGGCTTCTGAATTACAGTCTACAAAAGTGTTGGTAAGAAATCCCTCTCTGGTCACTCCCTCCAAGTTCCTGGAAGCTCAACATTTGGGGATATACAAATGAGAGAGATGGAATTATATCGTGAGCCAAGATGTTAGTTTTTTTTGTGATGGTTGACTTTTGCTTTGAAGAATAAAACTTAGATGTATGGGCCTTATTATTCATTCTTCAGATTCAAGTTTTTCCTCTCCTTAGAAAAGCAGCCCTAAATATTTGTTGGAATGACTGATGCTGAAGCTGAGGCTCCAATACTTCAGCCACCTACTCTGAAGAGTCGACTCATTGGAAAAGATCCTGATGCTGGGAAAGGCTGAGGGCAGGAAAAGCAGGCAGTGACAGAGGATGAGATGGTTGGATGGCATTACCAACTCAATGGACATGAATTTGAGCAAATTCCTGGAGATAGCGAAGGACAGGTAAGACTAGTGTGTTGCAATCCGTGGGGTCACAAAGAGTTGAACACAACTTAGCAACTGAACAATAACAACAACAGAAAAGCTATCAAAATGAATCTTGTTCATTTTTATGTGCATTCCACTAAAATGCATTGATCTGTTTCATAGGATCTCATCCCTTTATATACATAAAAGTATAATCCAAAGATGGCCAATATACAAAATCTTTGATTATTTTGACATGCACTAACAATAGAGGTTCATGAACAATAAAAATCACCACAGTTAACACATGTGCAAAATGACTTTTGATGACTCTCTTCCTTTATTCCCTCCGTATCTTTCACTCTAGCTATGTTTTCCTTATTCCATAGGATTCAGTTCAGTTCAGTTCAGTTGCTCAGTCGTGTCCGACTCTTTGTGACCCCATGAACTGCAGCATGCCNTTACTAGTGTGTGAGATGAATGCAATTGGTAGTTAAACATTCTTTGCATTGCCTTTCTTTGGGATTGGAATGAAAACTGACCTTTTCCAGTCCTATGGCCACTGCTGAGTCTTCCAAATTTGCTGGCATATTGAGTGCAATACTTTCGCAGCATCTTTCAGGATTTGAAACAGCTCAACTGGAAGTATTTCAGACAGTCATTTTTATCCACATTTACTCTCCAGTCTAGCATCTGTTGCTCTCCTCTTCATTTTTGTGAATTTCCTCCTCCACATTATTTTAAGATTTAAGTATTTAGATGGACATTGAATTCCTTCCTCATACCTGGCTTCCTGAGCAAGCTATGTGCTTTTTATTTTTTACTGGATGTGAGCCATCTCTCCTGGCCTGTTTTTGTAACCTACAATACTTTCCCCCTGTCTGGTTTTAATGGTCTCATTAAAGGTCTTAGAAATGGTGGCTCTCAAATACATTTATTCAAGTACCCATCAAGGTTTTAGTGGAATAAAGATTGAGAAAAATGGAAAAACACAGTCCTCTAGCTCTACTCCAGGCTTTACAGGTGGCTAAGTGGTAAAGAATCAGCTTACCAAGCAGGAGACATGGGTTCGATCAGGAAGATCTCCTGGAGAAGGAAATGGAGATCCATGCCAGTATTCTTGTCTGGGAAATCCCATGGACAGAGGAGCCTGGTGAGCTATACAGCTCATGGTCACAAAGAGTCAGGCATGATATGACTTAGCAACTAAACAACAACATAGTTCTATTTATCTTCAGCCAGCCTTACCATGCTACCTTTCAAGATGGCTTCATAATTAATATGGGCGAGAGAGTCTAGCAGTATTACCAGCTGCCCAAGCAAGTCGCCTAAATTCTTTCATACTGCTAATAGGCATAAATGTTGCTAAGTGTAACCTTTTCATACTGTGTTGATGAAACAGAATTTCTGAATGTGATATGAATTTTATCTAATAGCTTTAAGAATGCCCTCAGACCTGCTTTCAAAGGAAATCTTGCTGGGGTCCAGCACCAGCAGGATCCAGAGGTACCCTCAGGATGGACGGTGTCAGTGAGGGGGAGGGGAGAGAAGAAAGAATAGAGGCTAATAATATTCCTTGGTTTACACAGAAAGCCAATAAAGCCCCAGACAAGGGACTTGCTCTGTTCACGGAGGCCGCAGGTGCATTCTCACTGGAGTTAAGACACAGAGCGCCTTCTCGATCGGGTCTTAGAAGCCCAGGCCGGAAAGTGAAGGCAGAGAGCCTCTGTGCTCCAAGGGATCAGCCTGAAAAAGAGAGGGAGGGAGAGGAAGAAAGGGAGAGAGAGAGAGAAAGAAAGAATGATTGACATGGGGAGACCAAGCTTCGGTGAGTGAGGCCCATAACTTTATTTTCAAAAGGAACTTTTATACCTTGACTTGTACATGGAGGGAAATGAAAGATGCAAAGTCATGCAGAGTCAGCCCAAACATTACATCTGTTTTGTCTTTATCAAAACCAGGATTTTTTTCTGCATACCTTTCCCATAAACAATGTTTTGTACATTATCTTCTGGGCTTGGAGGCCTGTGGACATTTTATGACCCTCTTTTGATAAAGGCTGCTCAGCCAGAAAACTTATTTTCCCTTGAAATGTTTTTTCTTTATATTTCTAATCTGTGTCAGCCTCAGAAAGTATTAAACAGAGTTACATTCTCATGGAGCAAAGGTGCAGTGAGTTACAACAAAGAAAGAACCAATTAGCTCAAAGATCTGATGTGGTTAATTCCAAGGCTACTGCTTGTTTTTCTTACATTCCAACTATGTTAACTAATGCACTCCCAGGTGCACAGGGGATAAGGGATATGGGAACTTGGCAGCAAGCATTGGCTCAACAGTGAAATCTTACACCAGCACTATTCTAATAGTTTTAACTCTTCGAAAGGCTCTATATTTTTAGAATGTTTTAGGCTTCCTGTGTCTCTCACAGTTGGGAGGCTGTGAACAATCACATGCGTAGCTATAAGAGTCTGGATAAACCTGCCAAACAAGCTAGAATGCCAACAGAGGGGGTTTGAATTGAAATATTCCTTTCATGCCCAAGAGACTTATCAACTAGAGCCTAAGTTGATTTTTTCCAGAGAAAGGTGGTCAGGTATAGCCACCTGTTAATGTCAGAAGAGTTGATGAAAGGCATAAAATAGTAAGACAGATTCTGGTTTGGGGGGTAGTTGCTCGAGCAGGTCCAGGGGGTTCCTCAAGTCCTGACCTGCCTTGCTCGTCAGGTCTCTTCCACATGACCTTGCCATGGGTGGGATCTGGTGCACTGAAAAGGGATTCAGGGGTCAGATACCCTGAAAGACTCAATATCCCATACAGAGTGTGAGGTCAGTTTTTCAGAAGGCTTAAGACACCCCTATGCAGGGAAACTTAATTGAGCACAAAAGTTCTCAAGTGTAAAATAATGCCATGGACTCCTTACATTACTGTTTCTTTCCATTATAGGCTAGAAAAACAACAAATGTAACTAAAGTAAATCTTTCTTTACCTTGAGGTATTCATAATTCCTGACTCTGTCTCATGCAGATCACAAAATCTGAAAAAGAGCTAGAATAGTTGCTAAATACAGAAGAGATTAGCAAGAGCCTAGAGCTACTAATGCCTCCCTGTAATCCCCAAGCTCTTCAGCTGAAGTATTACATATGTTTCAGCTAATTTGCTTTTATTTCCTTATTTCCCTTTTCCCCTCTCTGCCTCCTTTTGCCTTGTGGTTAACTGGTTTGTTTCTTCCTTTCTCTATACCTGTTTTCTTTTTTTTGGACCTCAGATATTGATTTGTTGTTACTCAGTTGCTAAGTCATGTTCAACTATTTGTGACTCCATGGAGTCACTTGCTAGGCTTTACCATCTCCTGGAGTTTGCTTAAATTCATGTCCATTGAATATGATGTGCCATGGGGTTGCAAAGTGTCAGACACAACTAAGTGACTGAACTGACTGATGTTCATTGAGTCAGTGATGCCATCCAATATCTCATTCTCTGTCACCCCCTTCTCTTTCTACTCTCAATTTTCCTCAGCATCAGGGTCTTTTCCAGTGAGTCAGTTCTTCATATCAGGTGGCCAAAGTATTGGAGCCTCAACATCAGTCCTTCCAATAAATATTCATGGTTAATTTCCTTTAGGATTGACTGCTTTGATCTCCTTGCTATCCAGGGGATTCTCAAGTGTCTTCTCCAACACCAGAATTCAAAAGCATCAATTTTTCAGTGCTCAGCCTTCTTTATGGTCCAACTCTCACATCTCTACATGTCTAATGGAAAAACCATAGCTTTGACGAAATGGACCTTTGTTGGCAAAGTGATGTCTGCTTTTTGATACGCCATCTGGGTTTGTCATAGCGTTCCTTTCAAGGAGCAAGCATTTTTTAAATCTCATGGCTGCAGCCACTATCCACAGTGATTTTGGAGCCCATGAAAACAGTCTGTTACTGTTTCCACTCTTCCCCTATCTATTTGCCATGAAGTGATGGGACCAGATGCCATGATCCTAGTTTTTTGAAGGCTAAGTTTTAAGGCAGTTTTTTCACTCTCCTCTTTTACCCTCATCAAGAGGCTCTTTAGTTCCTCTTCAATTTCTGCCATTAGAATAGTAATATCTGCATATCTGAGGTTGTTGACATTTCTCCTGGCAATCTTGATTCCAGTTTGTGAGTCAACCAGCCTGGCAGTTTGCATGATGTACTCTTCATATAAGTTAAATAAGCAGGGTGACAATACAAAGCCTTTAGGTACTCCTTTCCAATCTGGAACCAGTTCATTGTTCCATGCCCCGTTCTAACTGTTGCTTATTGTCCTGTATACAGGTTTCTCAGGAGGCAAGTAAGGTGGTCTGGTATCCCTATCTCTTTAAGAATTTTCCACAGTTTGTTGTGATCCACAGTCAAAAGCTTTTGCATAGTCAATGAAGTGGAAGTAGATTTTATTTTTGGAATTCCCTTGATTTTTCTATGATCCAACAGATGTTGGCAATTTGCTCTCTGGTTCCTCTGCCTTTTCTAAATCTAGCTTGCAGATCTGGAAGTTCTCAGTTCATGTGTTCTTAAAGCCTAGTTGGAAGGATTTTGAATATTACCTTGCTAGCATGTGAAATGAGGGCAACTGCACAATAGCTTGAACATTCTTTGGCATTTCCTTTCTTTGGCATTGCCTTTTCATTGGGATGAAAATCGACCTTTTCCAGCCTTTGGCCACTGTTGAGTTTTCCAAATTTGCTGGCATGCAGAGTGCAGCATTTTAACAGCATCATCTTTTAGGATTTGAAACAGTTCAGCTGGAATTCCATCACCTTCACTAGCTTTGCTCGTAGTAATGTTTCCTAAGGCTTTACATCATGCTGTTGACCCACACTTCATTCTATAGTATCCTATTAAATGATATATTGATTACTCTACTTAAGCAGTTTTGTTTTTGTTTTGTTTTTTTTTTTTTGAATGGAGAGGGATACTAAGTGAAGAATTTTACTTTCAAATTTTGCCTATCTATTCTTTTCAATTCTGAGGAAACCTAGTTTGGTCACAACTGGAACTCAGACATATCCAGAGGACCAGGGGTCCCTTCCATGAGGGAATGCACACACAAGAACGAGAGGAGATACTGACTGCTTTTGTGTCCTGGTGACATAGGGTGTAGTTCATACTTTAGCTCACTACTCCTAACTCCAGAGCTGCCCCCCTAAAATACAAAAAGGAGCCTTGCAGAGAATCACTGGTGTGAAAATATTAGGTTGCTTCTAAAAACCTCCTTTTCCAGGACCTCATTCCTGTGAGGTTAGCTTCATTCTTAAGGAAAAGAGCAGTCAGACATTAAAGATTTTCCCTCAGTTCCAAGCTGAGTGTGAATACTGTTGCAGCACTGTGGGAGACAAATAAAAACAGTTCTCGGTTACTGTAGTAATCAAACATTATTGCATGAAAGCTTGGGAACAAACTTGGGAACCCAAGTGCTCAGGGTTCAGAAACATTCCTCAGATGTGCCCTCAGTTCTCATCCTTTCTTGCCCCACAGTTTAGAGGAGAACAAACTAATTTTCACCCCAGTCTCTCATCTTCATAACCTAGGAGATAAATCAATTCTTTGAGGATTTCTTCCCCTCCAGCCACCAGTCCTCCCCTGCAGGTTAATTTGCATTTGTATTTAGTCGTTATTTATGAAGTGGTAGAGATTATCTTTCAAGAATAAAGTTGTATTTGGTGCTGAAGTTTGTAACTACTTTTCAAAAATGAAATTTCTTAAATAAGCTAAAAAAAGGAGGAATTGTTCCTAGGAAGATGTTGACTTGGTCATAGGGTGAAATTCTGCACAATTCCTGATTGTGGTCATTATTCTCCAGTTCTCAGATACTAGTACTCCATGAAGTTGAAAATATCAGTTTTGGAGCTACAACTACAACATGATTAAAGGTGAGCAATTATTTCTAGAGCTATCTGGTTTTTTTTTTTTTTTAATTAAAGTAGAAGACAGAGTTTTAAAATCTGGCTGGCTGCTTTAGAGAAGGCTTTGACTAAGCCAACCAGTAAGCTCTTGTCCTTAGGTTTGTTCCCCAACAGTGCCCAAAGTAAGAGATAGATTTGCAAATACCAGACCCTGATGTATTAATTTACTATGGGGGTTATCTTTTATGGATTGTAGAACAATTAAGCCTATTATCCTGAGCATTGTTTTCTGAAATGCAGCTCTACTTAGGGAAGGAGTCAGTGTGGTTGGAATCTAGTGAAGAGGATTCTAGGTAAAGAGATTCAAATACTCTTGCAGGATACAGACAAGAAACAGAAGGATATTCTTGCACTGATGGGAATAATTTGTCTTCTTTTAAAGCACTTTGGAATTAGCATTCACATGTACTTGAGTTTTGGTTCTACTCCACGTAACCCTCACTTCTGCATAGATTTCACAATTATATTGCAAAGAACGGTCTTCAGCATTTCATCGACAACACCATACTCATTCCCATCTAGGTTTGTATGTGTAAGTGCAGAAAGTCCATAGTTAAGTGCTCAGACAAGGAGACTTGGTCAACTTAATTCTAACACATGTTTTCTAGAGGCTTTGTGTTCATTTTTCTTAACCTTTCTGTTTATAGATGTTGCCACATCTATAAATGGACTAAGCTCTCCTATCTCATGGAGTTATACTAGGAAGAAATAGATTCTGTGAAGTGCTAAGCATGTGTGATATGCAGCCTTTACGGTGACCCAATGATCCTCACTTCTGGGTATTCAAGTCCTAACATAGTGCCAAGATATGCAAACAGCTCATTTGACTCAATAAAACAAACAAACAATGCAGTCAAAAAATGGTCAGAAAACCTAATAGACATTTCTCCAAAGAAGATATCAAGATGGCCAATAGGCATGTGAATAGATGCTCAGCATTGCTAATTACTAGGGAAATGCAAATCAAAACTACAATGAGGTAGCACCTTACCTTAGTCAGAATGGCCATTATTGAAAAGTCTGCAAATAATACATGTTAGAGATGGTGTGGAGAAAAGGGAACCTTTTTACACCATAGGTGGGAATGTTGGTGGGAATGTAAACTGGTGCAGCTGCTATGGAGGTTCCTCAAAAAAACTAAAGAGTTGCCATATAATAGCAATTCCACTCCTGGGCTTATATCTGGACAAGACTATAATTCAAAATGATACATTAACCCTTATATTCATAGCAGCACTATTCACAGTAGCCGAGACAGGAAAACAGCCTAAATGTCCACTGATAGATGAATGAGGAAAATGTTGTATGTCTAGTTATCTGTCTGTCTGGACATACATGCAATGTAATATTACTCAGCCATAAAAAAGAATGAAATAATGTCATTTACAGTTACATGAATGACCTAGCCATTATTATACTAGCAGAGTAAGTCAAAAAAAGAAAGACAAATACCATACGGTATCACTTATATGTGCAATCTATTAATAGAATATGACACAATTAAACTTATCTATGAAATAAAAAACAACTCACAGACATAAAGAACAGACTTGTGGTTGCCAAGGAGGGGTGGGTGCAGGAGAGAGGTGGATTGGGAGTCTGGGATTAGCAGACACAAACTATTATATATAGAATGGATAAACAACAAGGTCCTACTGTATAGCATAGGGCACTGTATTCAATATTCCATAGTAAACCATAATGGAAAAAATATGAAAAACATATATATATATATATATATATACACATACATATACATATATATGTGTATATATATATATATAATCAATCTGATTTTGGTATTGATCATGTGGTGACATCCATGTATAGAGACTT